>WMED01007467.1:0-17622 GCA_019650415.1 Pipa parva
TCTTTTATAAGATATGCAGATTGTAATTAGTACATTCTTCCACTAGTAAAGCCAAAGTCTGTCCCCTAGAGGCCAAGGGAGTTATTCATCAAAGTCCGAACAGTTGCGTATATGCCCGTATTCACGTCTATTCGTGACTTCTCCAACTCTGCTTATTCAACAATCTCTGTGATGTGACGAATTCCTGACCAATTCTGACGCTTACTCCAGTTGCAGACTTTTGGAGCTCTTCTCATTAATTTGCGTGCACGTGCACAGGTAATTTGGCTATTTAGCATGCAATGGATTCTGTCAAAGGGTGGATTCTGCAGTGCCTACTGCTCTGAATTCACCTGTTATCCTTTGCCACAAAAGAGTGGAGAATTGAGAGGTTTGATGGCAGGACTCCAGTGTTGTATAAGGTGAATATTCATTCCAAAGTAACAATGGTGACCGAGACTAAATTAGTCTACTATTAAACTTGTACTAGGCACAAAGTGACATATAAAAAATAAGTATATTTCACTTATATACAGTTAGTTGGGATATGATGAGACTGATGTCACTGCCCTTCACTGGAGGAATTCTCCTCACTCCGCATGACTTCTCATCCTACTATTGTGCGACTGACTACGCCACACTACACATGCGACGGCGTCTGACACTGTCCGCTGCTTCATGAATAAGAAGAAATGAATTTGCGACTTCCTAATCATATTGATGCGAAATGATGCGGAGACACTATTCAAGGCGAATTCGGACTTTGATGAATAACCCCCCAAGTTAGTCAGCAAGATGTATTTTGTGATGTGATAACTAGATAAATGATATTTAAGACAGCTAGAAGCACAAACAATACCTGGTTTCAGATAAACATGCATTACTATACCAATTTTAGATATAAAATTTAATACATATATATATAGATTTTAATAGTTGCTGAGCTTTAAATTGATAACGATAAATGTTATTAATTTTTAAGTTATTTTAAGGAAACTCATTTGCTTCCCCTAATGACCAAAACATTTCTCATTTTTTTTAAATAAATATTTAACTTAATATTCAGGAATGGCTGAAGATATTTCTATCATACATAATTTAATATGCTAGATTATTCCATGAAATGGCATGTTTCAAATATAGATCTGTGAAGGTGACTCCATATTCTATTCACTTTGTATCAAAGTTTCCAAATACTTTTCTCAAAATCCTATTGCAAATGCATCTAAGTTCAATGTCCCGCATTAATATAGTAATGGGGCATATGATATATGAATATATTGCTTTAACATCAGAAAATGATCTGGTACACTTTGGGGGGACCTGTTGACATAGCCAAATCAAAGAGTAATTATACAAGTGGCATTTGTAACCACATTCAAAGCAGGGCTGCATACTGCAGGTATAGAGGTTATTGTTATAGAGGGTAAGCTCTGGCAAATAGCTACTATCTCCATTCAGTTACATGTCAGTAGCTTAAAGATACCATTATACCTGCATGAAGAGCTCTTTTAAAGGACTTTTTACATTATAGTTCAATCATTTCTTTGCCTCCAGTAGATAATCTATGTTAAAGCTATGTCTTTACATTTGGGGGTGAACCTACACCGCCGCTGCTATCCTTGATCCCCCAAACAAGAGAGCGGTCCTTCAGTGCAGGCCGCGAACCTGACCTGACAGTTTTCAGTTCAGCCTACACTGAAGGAGCGCTTACTCGCCAATAGA
Source organism: Pipa parva (assembly GCA_019650415.1). NCBI lineage: Eukaryota > Metazoa > Chordata > Amphibia > Anura > Pipidae > Pipa > Pipa parva. The sequence continues at coordinate 1,705 of WMED01007467.1, forward strand.
ATAGCCGCAGCAGAACTCTTCCTCAATGCAAGCACAATGCTGTCACTCATCAGCGCCTGCACTTCGGGGGAAGGTGCTGGTGAGTAATGCCACTTTTCGGTAATCATGCCGAAAAGGTCTGCCACCACTGTTATAGAGGATTGATAGTGAGAACCTATTACTTATGACTACTTATACAATCTAAAGTATTAGATAGATTAGGTAAGGTCTGCAGCAAAGTTTCATAATTGATTAATTAATTTGTGTTAATTAATTAGTTTAGATATTAGCAAAATATTTGCTAGAGTGCCTTTATATTGACATTCTCCCTGGCATAACAGTACTGAACTTAGATAACTGTAAGCTAGTTATAGAGATGGTTAATACTATTGTACTCAAATTTTGGAAAACATTTTACATAAGTGAGTATTACAGTGAAACATATTTAAATTTTATTAATATTTATTTAGGATCAAAAACAATGTTTCGATGTGAAATACATGTGTAGGAAAAAGGAAATAGAAGCTGTTTCACTTCCTAAAAGTTTTCAATGTGTAGGAGTATTATACATTAAGTATTATGCAATATGTTCTAAATATTGTGCTAAGAATTTGGTAATAACTCCATCTAGTGGAAGGAGGGTCCTCAGAGGTGGCAAAAGCTACTGTTCAATGAGTGGGTCTTTGGGCTCTAGAGCCTCCACCAGTAGGGTGGAAATTGGCTGTATGCAGCTGAAGTTAGCAGATCGCCTGTGTTAGATCACTCCAGGGAGTGATAGTTAGCCCTAAGCTACAGAAGGGTAGCTATCCCCATCGAGGATTGCAATGGGTGTAGAACACACAGGTGTCTTGCATTTAATGTCAGGTACCTAGAGCTGGGTTTTAAGTGATAGGGCCTGAGGGTGGAAGTTATATAGGTCTGGAGATAGCAGTACCCCTGGAGTGAGAAGCACTCTGGCTGGTATCTTCTCAGATGCTACAAGGAATTCCTCTGAGTAGCTTCCAGAGGTAGAATGCCTGCACTGTACCCAGGGAAGGATGACACCTGCTCCTTGTTTTGCTCCAGGGGAGGTAGCTATGCACTGAATGTAACTGACTAGTAAGTGTGCTACTTCTAGATATAAGTGTGTGCTGTTCATATCTGGTGTGCTGTATAAATAAACTGTTTCTGCTAAAGAGAAGAACTGCTTGCACTTATTATTTGCAAATTAAAGGTGCAGGCACTACCCCAATTTGTAAGTGGAGCTTATCCTCTGAGCGAAGCTGTGAGCAGAATCCAAAGAGTGAATATATGTAAAAGCCAGGCTGGGTCAAAATATCATTACACGTGTATAAAAAAAGTGACATGGGAATAAAGATTTTTGATTTTTATAAACATTCTCCATCAGTAAGTCAAAGAAACCCATTTTTGCAGCAGAAGGTAATTCCACTTTTCATTTGGCAATGCTTTTAAATACAGTATATGTTTACTGGCTGAAAGTGAGTTGTGCTGTAGCAAGGCAGTTGTTAAATTGAGACACACTATTATTTACATTTACTGTCTACTTTTCATTATGCTCATAAAATAACAAAAAGCATTTTAACATCCTCATTTATAATAGTAGAAACATCATAACAATGAACTACTTGAGGATTATTTTCCAAAGCGTCAGCGGCATTTCTTCTTATTTCAAAAATAAAATGATTTCAGTTTGCAGCTTTCGTTGGTGTTACAAAGGTTTTATTAATCCCAGTTAAACAATGCAATGAAGCTGCTTCATATGGATAATTTAAAGGTATTGTATGGGGGAGAATCAAAACTGGAGCAATAAATGGAAAGTCACATGTATGACACAATTTATCTTAATTATCTCAACAACGCTGTACAGCTGCAGTATTATGAAATGTGTCATATTTTATTTAGTAATCCCATTTTTAAACAGCAAAGCAAAACACATTCAAAGATAATAGATTAGCACAGAAGGGTCATGGTTTCGAATGAAGTCAGAGAAAATATGCTTGTCTGAAGCAAAGGAAACTTCTGTGGAACTTTATACAAGCAGAAATGCAATTTGCTTCGAGAAACTCCATCTTAGTTTTCCAAGAAACATTTTGGAAAGTCATTAAGGGCCAAAGATTTCCCAGGTCTTGTAAACCATAGCAATCAATCAGTAAGCGGCATTCACTAGTATCTTACAGACATGGCAAGCAAGCATGTGATTGTTTCCACTGGTTATTCTACCCGCTTAGTCCTTGCCTTCTTGATGCATTTCTTCCACTGTATTCAAACAATAAATGACTGAGCATTTACATCTCTAGGACCAAAAGTATTTTGTGCTAAATCTCTGGTTGACATTCTATAGCAGTTATAGTCAAGCTATAACAGCACAGTTGCATTCTGACAAATCCATAAAGCCTTGCATTTTAAAGGAGAAATTAATGCTATAAGAATTAAGCCCTGCCTGGGCTTAAACTGAAGGAGAGAAGAGTTTGTTTTCTTGCTGCATGTACTGCCCTCTGTAATTTGCTTCTATTTTTCACTGCTGTCCTGATGTCAGAGCCATCCGCTGTCATTTCCCTTGTCTTGAATCATCAATGAGTGCATGCACCAAACTTTAATAGGATAACAGCCTTTGTGCATTTGTACATGCTATTATTAGCGCTTGTGTACATGTGCATTCTAACATCACTTGCAAGAATATTCCCACCAGCCTGCAGATGGGAGATAGGCAGCAGATGGCTTTGGAATCAGAATAGCAGTGAATAAGAGGAGTGGATTCTTTATAGCAGATGTAATTAAACAAACAGTCATATTAAGCTAATAAAATCCTATGGTAATACTTTTATATTGAACTGATTGGAGAGCTCTGTATGTACCAAAGGTTTCCTTGCAACGAACTCACAGTCCAACAAAGTAAAAGTAAATGCATTTACTAAATATTTCATGTTCACAAATGATGCAGCATTTTTGGAAGAACTAGAAGAAACATATTCTTAAAAAAAACATATTCATTACAGAATATTAAAGTGTAAGTAAAGTTATTGACCAAACTATATATATATATATATATATATTATATTTATAATGTATAAACATAAACAAACATTGAAAAGTAAAATCGATTTTGGGTTTTTCAGTTCTCACCTCTTAATCAAGCAGTCCTGCTCATGCAGCAGACCTATGTAAAAGCATTTCCTGTATAGTGCAGAGAAGCCCCGCCCCCCTAGTGAGGTCACCTAGTGATGCTGTGTGCTTGTGCATGTAAATAATCAGTTGAATGCCCTTTTCTTTCCATGCAATAGTTTGTTACAGAGGCAGTGACGCGACTCCAGCTCGTCACATGAACGTACGTCACGTGATTGCCGGGTGCGCACTTTCACTGCACAGGCCCTGCAGCATTAAAATCCGACAGAGATTCTGTCATTTTGTTGAGGAGAGAGTGTGAGAGGGGAGGGGGTGTGGCTTCCTACACTAAAGGAAATCCAGTTAGAGCAGTGAACTCTTACAGAGAGATAACAAGTGCTGCAGAGTGAAGAGGTGAGTGAGGATTTTATTAATCGATTTTCCACTTTAGAATACGTTAATGGGGCAATCTTTATAAATAGGGTTTACTTACACTTTAACCCACAACAATTGAAACAGAATTAATATGGTCTTACCATGAACCAATCTTTCTGAAACTTGAGGTTCTTATCCTCTATTCTGATCAACATACCCAAAACATAAGAGCATAAAGAAAATGCTGTCAAAAATATTTTTCATATAAAATTAAACTTCTGTTTTTAGCAGGCTTTCATCATTAGACAACCATCAGAGGTCTTGTTGTCCAAGCAAAATCCCAGAATATAGGACTTGCGCAATTAAAGAGATCCAGAGGAGAGGAGGTCATAAAACCCCTATTCCTTTACTGAGACCAAAAGTATTACCTGCAAGTGTTAGTGAAGAGTTGATGACCTGCGATACTTAGATTACTTAAGTCTATTCTTTCCACCCAACCAACCTGACAAATGGGAATATGCAGCCTGATTCTTGAGTTTTGATTTTTTTGGTTATGACATTTGGCCTTTCTGACCACCTCGCTGGTTCTTTCCTCTCCTTTTGGCTGACTACCTGCTTAACTCTTTGGCTAATTTAACTCCAAATTGCCTAAATCTATTAACCATGACAGTAATAAATTTATCTGTGTACTAATGTGTTGACAAATTATTTTAGCCAGTCCTTTTATCCTTGTGGTATCTATTTGATGTCTACTTGCATTTACAAAGTAAGCTACAGAAAGAACACAGTAGAAATTAAAGGTTATACAGTGAATTCTACTGGTGTGCAGTTTATGGATAGAGATAGATAGATAGATAGATAGATAGATAGATAGATAGATAGATAGATAGATAGATAGATAGATAGATAGATAGACAAGCTTCCTCAAGAGGTCTGTCCTCCCTTTCTCAAGTCTCAAGCAATACTTAGTGCAAAATTTATTAAAATCGTAAATCGCGATATTGAATTATTTTTACTGATATATCGATAATAATATCGATATCGTGATATAACAATTTTATCAATATCGATATCGCGATATCGAAATTTGAACGAAATGTTTAAACCATTGATTTCAATGGCAAAAATCCATAATATCACTGGAAAATTTGATATCGTGATATTGATATAGTCAAAATAGCGATATCGCGTTATCGGTAATATCAATATCACGATATCGGTAAAAATCATTCGATATCGCAATTTCGGTATTATTTACGATTTTAATAAATTTCCTTAATGTAGCAGACTGGGATAAAATGTTCAGCATAGATATATAATCCGGCACTCCCAGTAGTAAAAACAAAAAAGTTTTATTTCATCACAAAGTTTAAAACAGGATTTGTTGTGATATCCAGTGAAAAAGGGTAAAAACAACGGAAAGGGCACCCCCTAACACGTTTCACGCTATGGGCGCTTAATCATAGGAAAGGATGCCATGAACAAACAAAGTATAAATAGTATACGCTTACCTGGGCACCATGAATCCAAATCGCAGCTCCAGTAGTATGTATAAGGTATAAGAATGTAATCCCAATAGCTCATTCAGTATAAGGAATGCACTTGCAGGCATCCTTTCCTATGATTAAGTGCCCATAGCGTGAAACGCGTTAGGGGTGCCCTTTCCGTTGTTTTTACCCTTTTTCACTGGATATCACAACGAATCCTGTTTTTAACTTTGTGATGAAATAAAACTTTTTTGTTTTTACTACTGGGAGTGCCGGATTATATATCTATGCTGTACATTGGATGGGCTCTTTCCTGAGCACCCCATACTCTATTACAACTACTTTATGTGTTTGTTACCCAAGGGATTGAGCGAACCTCTTTCTTGCTTCTGGGATAAAATGTTACTGATTTTGTGTGAAATGGTTGTAATGTGTATTATATGGTATATTATTTTTTTTTCTGTATAACATTGTCTGCAGAATACTGGAGCAGCATATAATATAGAGTAAGCAGCAGCCAGTTCTGGAAGAGTTAATCCAGAAATCTCAGCTGTGTCTTAGGTGAGCGTGAGTTACTAATTAAGGAGCTTTATATAGAGAATATGCCTTTTTCCTTTGTAGCATTGTCAAGATATGTCTGTTTCTCTCTCCAGCCACTGCTAACACCCTCATGCATGCCCTTGTCTTATCCCGTTTGAACTAGTGCAATGCCCTTCTAACTGGCTTTCCAGTTTCCCATCTTTACCCGCACCAGTCTATTCTAAATTCTGCTGCTAGAATAATTTCCCTCTCTCTAGGAGGAAGACTTATCCAAATGATCTCAGCAGTGCAGAATAGAGCAATAGAAGTTCCACAGAAACACAGGGAATAGGGAAGAATTAGCCCCGACCTCACAACCCTGACTGAAAGCAGGATGTCCACCTTACTCTCTCCGGCTACCCCTTCCCTTACTCCTAACATGACCTTGGATTGTCATTCTCCTGGCGTCTACACTGGCAAACATTATGACTATCACTACGCTTACCTCTAAGCTAGGGCCAGTATTCTTTCACAGGACTCCCTCCTGTAACATCTCTCTAGGGTCGTCTATCCCATGAATATCTTTCACTTCTCTCAGGACCACAGCTATAACAATAGCTCTACAGGACAACTTTTGCCCTAGGACACAGCTAGAGGTCACCTACCCCAAGGTACTCTTTTTCACATAGCGATCTCTTTCACCTGCTGGAACCTCTTCACCAATAGGCTGGGGGAGAGAGAATACTTTTACTATGAGGAAAACTCTCTATAAAACCTCTTAATTAGTAACTCAAGCTCACCTGAGACACAGGTGAGATTTCTGGATCAACTCTTCCAGAATTGTCTGCTGCTTTCTCTATACTATATGCTGCTCCACTATGCTGCACACAATGTTATACTGAATAAAGAAAACATACACTATATTAACATATTACAACCAACTCACATTACACCATTTTATACAAAATTCATGACATTTTAGATGTAAATTACAAGCATAGAATCATGAAGACACATCACTTTAAGTGTCATGCATTGATTGAAACAAGAGGATAAAGGTCCCATTAAAAATATTGAGGTACTGTTCTTAGTGGAGGTAGAGGGGTATAAACTTCCATAGATATGAGGAAGTCAGAAAGAATGTTTTAAGAGTGTGGAGGGTTTTCATTGTCAAAAACACTGTAAATAATTTGCTTTCTAAATGGGTGTCATGGGTAGCGTCACTGAAATAGTGGATCCTCTTACAGCTGCAGAAGTTGGCACAGGTTCATCTTAGGCGTGGAGTCTAAGGAGCCTCCGGTCTTCACCTTTAACCCCCGCAAGGGGGTACTGGGCTTTGCGGTGAGAGACTCCCAGGTCGCAGCCCTCAGACTCACCCTCTGCAAGTGGTAGCTGAAACAGGGACAAGTGTAGGCGAAGAATACTGAAACATACTCAGGAACTCAGGTACAGGATACTTGGACTGGTGCTGAAACAGACACAGGAACATTTACAGGATACTTGAACTGGTGCTGGGACAGACACAGGAACAGGGGACAAACTTTAATATATATCAAGCAAGGACTTAGAACAAGTTGGGTCCTAATTACACACGATACTCAGGCAAGGCACTGCCTGAGAAGCCGGCTTTCAAACTCCCTGCCGGCTGCAGGGGAGGGACTGCTGTCGTTGCTTAGCAACGACGCCTATCATTCAAAAATGTGACAGTAGCACAGAGCGCTCCTCAGTCGGGGAAGCAGAAGGGGAAGAAGACGCCGCAGGAGCATGGGCCAGGTATATAACATGGGGATTCATGGAGCAAACAGAGGTTGAAAGAAAGTATGCACCTTCTAGGGAGAAAGGGAGTGAATTCTGGCTGCAGAATATAAAATGGACTGGAGTGGGGTAAATGAAACAATGTCAGGAGATAGAATGGAATTATAACTATGGGTGAACCAGACTAAAGTTCTTACATAAGTGTATCCAAATGCTTAAACCATTTGGATAGGCATAACCTGTATTATTGATAGAAGCTAATCACAACTTAGTTATACAAAATATATCTCGCTGTCCCTAGTGCAATATTCATTATGTTGAGTCAGCAACATATTTATTTATATATATATATATATATATATATGGTGTGGTTAGTGTAGAGTAAGTGACTTCTAGAAATGTGCTAGCACTATTTTATTCATTATTAACAAATCAAACTGTAATTTAAATGTAGAACTTCTTCTCTTGGGGATAGAAGCTAAGTCATTACCTGACAACAGCACATCTATTATGCATCACTTTATAATGACCATTCATTTATCAGTTACATCACCGTGGAAATCCCAAAGGCTTTGCTCATGCTAGGCATCATTAGTGAAGTTTCTTTCCTGTGAACTATTGAGGCCACCCAATGTTAGTAAAAAAGACAAACCTCCTGATATCATGGTCCAAATGGGAATCTGATATGAAATCCATATTTGACTGTTGACCGCTTTTCTCTCTATTAGCAATGCTCTTTCACATCTCATTTCACTCCTTGACTAAAAATTGTTTCCAACTACATCTCTTCACAATACAGGTCTTTTTAATGAAAATATTGATCTTAGAATATTACCTAAATTCTAATTTCTTGATATGTGATCTTTCCTGAACTATTGGAGGGTCCTTGGAAAAACTTTGCTTATTATGAGAGTATCAGCTTCATTTATGGTGCTACTCCCACCCAGAAAAGCATGTACAGTGTGGTTAGGAGTATTGATGAGATTTTAGTTTTAAAAAAATCCTGGAATTCCATATTCCATAAACCAGTATAAGTATAAGATTTTAAACAATGTTCATTAGTCATAAACATAATAGTTATATATGCATAAAAATATAACAAAGCAAAAAAACTTTTTCAGCAATGGTATCATTAAAGACACTCTCCACATGTATATTAGCGATTTTGGTGTCATAAATGTCTCCCTGAAGGAAAAGTTGCCTCATATAGTTGTGTACTGAGGAAGTCTGCGGCACTGCTATAAGGACAATATAATACTCATACTCCTACAGTTTCTAGTTATGTTTTATGGTTTTAGCCTTCAGATGACATAATATAATTTTTAAAAGTTACTCTTAAAAATCATTCTGGGGATTACATTTATGTATTCAAAGAAGGTGATTCTAACAGATAGTCAATTAGTTTATATACAGTATAGGCAGTAGAGTGTAGCACCATGTTAGCCATAGATATAAACAGAGACAAGTAGAGTATAGATGAAACATTTTATTGGCTAACTAAATAGATGGTAAATACAAGCTTTCCACACTACTTAGCTCTCTTCTGTATAACTGGGGTATGCTGGGTAGTCTGTATAACTAAGGCATACTGGGTAGTCTGTATAACTAAGGCATGCTGGGTAGTCTGTAGAGACAAGTAGAGTATAGATGATACCTTTTATTGGCTAACTGAATAGATGGTAAATGAAATCTTTCCAGACTATTTAGGTCTCTTCTTCATGCCATGACCTAAGTATACTCTACTTGTCTCTGCTTATACAGTATAGGTTTACTTTTATTGGTTAAAATTATCATCCTGAAAAAAAGGATGATATCTAAGTATCCTTTAGCAATGTCTGTGTCTATGCCTGTGTCACATCCTCTCTGGGTTCAATCCATGCCTGGATTTCAGCTTCCTTCTCTCAGGCAACTCAAATTCAGTCTGGGCTTTTATAAGTGGGAGTATAGCACATTTTGGTGTGGTAGAAATTAAAATGAAATATACGAGTATATAAAAAAACATAATAGTACACCTTTTTTCTGATTTAAAACCTTGTTAATATTTCAAATCAGACTTTGGAATTCATTTTGTTTATATATTATTATACAAATAGTACCAGGGTAAATACTATGCAGTGAAAGTGCACAGTTTATCAGTTATATCATAATGATAAGGCTGCCAACTTTATAGTTCAGGATACTGGAACCTGTTTTCTTTTGATGTATTAAGGATTTATTGGGTTCTACAACCACAGTGTTTCCATCCTTTTTAATCTTTCACATACTTTCAAAGTTTAGAGGAACTATTTCTTTCTCCTTTCATACAATTTCAGCTAATTTCAGTATTTTACACAACTTTTGTTTTCGAAACTGGAGCAAGGGGAAAAGGAAAATACATATTTCAAATGATCTATGCTAAGTTACAGGGCCTCACAAAAAGAATGTGAAAGACTGAATGCAGTTTATAAACCAAAGTGCATGTGGTCCAAATGATCACTTATCCATATTCTTTATTTCTCCTAGAACCCGCTGCCCTACCCCCTTGTAACTGCTAGGTTTGATAAATATATATGAACACAATCAGAATAAAGGCTGGGTTTATGTTCTATGTTTGCAGCTGTTAGACTCTGAATAGAAGGGATACTCTTCAGCACTGCACACCAAATTCTTGCTTTAGATAATCAGATGGGATGTTATTGGAAAAATATTCCATGAGGCATTGCTCAATATGTTGTTTTGAGGGATCTAAACACCAGTCCAGAAAGCTTAGACTGTGGTGTGATCACACCATAAATTACTAGTGATATTAGTGGTCACATGTTAAAGAGTCAGAGTGTCTGTTAAAATTGGTCAATATGGGTATATACTTTGTGTGCAGAAGAGAAATAATTGTTAACTCTGGAGCATTGAATATTCTTTAAATGTCATGTAAATACCCCAGTGTAAGAAAAGATTGAAACTAGTTATTTAGATGGAATTTCCATCTGAAGTATTGGGCAGCAGGGTTGGAGGTGTAGTAGAGAGTCCCTATAAAAAATTCAGTTGTCTGGTTTGCTAGTGTGAATGATCTTAACTTTTTTTTATAGTATATAAATCTACCAGTTAGTCAAATGCCTAAATCCAGGTGATAATTAAAATCGTGACTGTCCTTGGTTATCTCTTATTGAGGTGTTAAAGTGAAGAAACTCTTCCAGATCTCAAGAATTCAAGCAGAGATAAGTGCTTAAATCATTGGGTTATATAATTCTCTCTTTTGTAGCAGGGATGGGATAAGATCGCTGGATGCTCTGAATTGTGTCTCCCTTCAACTGGATGCTGTTCAATGCATCAGTCATTTGTCAGTCATTCAGGTTTGAAATGTGAGTTAAGAAGTTGGACTTGTGATCACTCTTTGTTGTAGTATTTAAGCTAGTTTTAATTAGGGAAAGGGAGAAGGAATTGGAAAGTGAGTGAGGGAATTATATTAGTGGTACAGATTCTGTGTTTGTTGTTGGGAATCCCCATAATATAGTCAGAGGTGTTTTTTTTCTCTTAGTTTCTTAAACTCTCTTGGACAGCTTAGTTGGACATAGATCTGTAAAGAATGTGACATTAGTACATTTAGTAAGGATGTCCGTAGCTTACTAGGGACTTTTTGGCAAATTCTCTATCACAAATAAATGTCCATGATTTATATTAGGGTTATTTTTTGAAGGACCTTACTGAACTAGAAATTATGAAATAAACCAAATATATACAATGTCAAGAATAATCCAAAACTTGCAAACAAAGTATCCAAAACAGTCAAGGATCCAGCAACAAAGTACTCAAAGCTGCTCCGGCTGTACTGACAGGAATTCAGATATTCTTTGGACCCCTTACCCTTGCCCTTCAGAAATTCCCAGAATTGGGCTTTGACTTACCTTTCAGCATTTAAAGACTGTAAACTTCATTATGCCCCTCTTTTTCTAATTATTGCAGAAAAACATTGTGTCTTTGTGTCAGTTCAGACTGTGTAGGTGGTCAGAATTTATCAATTTGCAAGCTGCAAAACTTTTTGCTCAAAGTTGGAGAGTATGTAGTTTAAAATGTACTTAAGAGACAAACAAAATTCACTATTTATGTTTTCCATCAGAAAATTAGAAGCCTGCAGATAAATTATTCATGAACTGGGATTCAGTAGAAAGTTTTTAAAATTCCAAAGTGGTGAAACATTTAAGATGGTGTTGTTGGTGTCTGGAGATGTGAACACCATGTTCATCACTTTGCCTTACATATCTGCATGTATCTCTTGAAGTTTGTTAATTTTTAAAATATTCTACTATAAAACCAAAATAAAAGTGTCAAAAATAATGCTACTTCGACAGCTTCTGACAATTGCCAAATATTACAAAATGTCCCTTTAAAATAAGACATTTTTTAATGTTGGATCATTGTAAGAAAAAAAAATTCTCTGTTCTGCTTCCAACAGGTTTTATAATAAACAAATGCATTTCGAGATATATTAATCTACATAATTTCATTTTGACAACAGGCACAATGAACATACTTTGAACACCTGTCAGTTTTAAGGGTGAAATTTATTAACGTTGGAAAGACTGCTCTCGGTCTTTCTAAGTTTATAGCGTGAGATCTCGGGTTGTTCCCGAGAGATTACCACGCAAATTTTTCAATCTCGATTGTTTAAATTTTTCAGTGGAAAGATAGCCATACATTAGTAGTATGGATACCTTTTTATCGAAAAATTGTGATTGAAAAACTTGCACAGTAATCTCATGGGAACAATGTGATATCTCGCATGATAAACTTGGAAAGCCTGAGAGCGGTCTTTCTGACTTTAATGTATTCCGCCATTTACATTAGTAGTATGGCTACCTTTTTATCGAAAACTTCACGGTAATCTCGTGGGAACAACGTGAGATCTCGCACAATAAACTCGGAGAGACCGAGAGCATTTTTTCCAACTTTAATTAATTTTTCCCTATTAAAGTGGTGAAAAAAAGTCAACATTTTAAAATACATTTATACTAAAGAATTCCCACTTAAAAATATTTGTTATTCCCACTGTTTTCTCCTCATGTTGTTATGCCTTCTCTGCATTAGTTCACTATGGCGTAATTGTTCTTGTCACCTACTGCAGATCTGAATTGTAATAATATTTTACAGTAGTTATAAATTTGTAATTGACATGTTTCATTGCTCGAGACAATGCCATTCTCTGTAGACTTAAATATATATCACAGCATACTGAACAATATATCCAACTAGAAGCAACATTACTTTATGACCTGTCAAATTGATGCATTGATGGGATCTGATTATGAAATTTCATTTTCAACTTTTTTTAAATTTGTTTTTGACTTTTAAATGTCAGTTATTCTACTAAGCTTTTCTTTTACTATCAAAATATGAATTTATAGAATTTATGCACATTTTTAGAAGTGTCAAAAATAATGACATGGCACTATACGCACATTATTATTAAGGTTCATAGAACAAATTTATGGATAATAATAAGTTAACTTTGTTGCAATGAAAAACATTTAGGTTAATAAAACAGTTATACATTCATATCTTTTAGATAGGATTCTATTTTAGACCTATAAGTCCAGTCTCTTTGACTCTACAGAATCAGTTTGCTCACATCTGTTTTAACTTTTTATTGCCATAATAGTAACATAGTAACATAGTTTATAAGGCTGAAAAAAGACACAAGTCCATCCAGTTCAGCCTATTTTCCTGCAATGCTGCAATGTTGATCCAGAGGAAGGCAAAAAACCCTTGAGGCAAGAGCCAATTATCCTCATATTAGGGAAAAAATTCCTTCCCGACTCCAAATATGGCAATCAGAGTAATTCCCTGGATCAAGATCCCACCTTCAGTTATCCAGTACCCATAACTTATAATGTTCTTACACTGAAGGATCAGAATAAATTCCCTGGATCAAGATCCCACCTCCAGTTATCCAGTACCCATAACATGTAATGTTCTTACACTGAAGGATCAGAATAATTCCCTGGATCAAGATCCCACCTTCAGTTATCCAGTACCCATAACTTGTAATATTCTTACACTGAAGAATAATGTTTGAAGTATTTATGAATATTATAAACATACATGTATACAAACATAGATTATTCAGTTTAAAGGTGTATTTTCTGCATATTATTTGAGCTTTCTACCTTAAATAAACTTAGGTTCTAAATAAATCAGAATGAAGCATTATCTTTGACTGTCGGGAAAGAACTGAGGCTTGGTACCTATTTAGAAAATGAAAAGTGATTAATCAACATGTTTATTACTCTAAAATAGAGATTAGTATATACTGTATAGCAGCAGCCCCCGACCTTTGCTGGTCAGGGGTACAGTTCCCCCCCCTCCACAGCAAATTTTTGACAGACCGTGTCAGGTGATGTACTTCCTGTGTGCACATCTCCATCCTGCAGCCTGCAGATCTGCGGTTGGGGACCCCTCCAGTATAGCAATCTTAAAATAAAAAAGGACAGATGACACGAAGAGCTGTAAGAAACTTTGTTAAAAACATGAGGACTGATTGGAAAGTAGTGGTAGGGAGATGGGGTCATATTTTGGGATAAATACAATACTCATTATTTACTATAAAGGAAAGCATACTGGTATAATGCTAAATGCGAGTTTTTTTACTCGATTTTTCTGTGGAGAGGTAGCCATTTCACTCATGTAAAGTATGGCTACCTTTCCATTGAAAAAATACGATTGAAAAGTTTCGATCAGTAAAAATTGATTGAAAAGTATCCATCGATATTTTTCGATCGGGCACCCCTTTTTTAACATCGAGAAAACTCGAGAAGGTTGAAATCGACTTTCTTGAGCTTTATAAATTTTGCCCTAATTAGAGACAGAAAAATCTAATAATCCCTATAAATTCACAAAGTTTCTTAGCACCAGTTCAAAGTTTACAATTTTTGCTCCCCTCTTTTCCCTCCTTTTCCTCAAAAAAACTAGGGACTCCACCCACATTTCCCAGCTGCCCCTGCATTAGGCTTTAGATTCTGGAAACCTCAGTGAACTCTTAACTGGATTCCAACCGTATACACAATGTTAATACCACTGAATAAAAAGAAATGATCTAGTTTATAAAATTACAAACCATATTAGTAAACCAGAGGGAAAAAAATGGTTTTATTGCCAATGGTTTCATTATAATCAAATGTTTATATTGATATTTTACCCCATTTTACCTGCCAAATAGAAGTGGATGAAAATTTGATATGCTAATGCGCCTGCTTAGCCATCTTTTCATTCTCATATGATTTTGATGAGCCACATAGCAATTACAAGACCAAACACAGCAGAAAAATGGCAAAATCACTATAACATTATTGAAGAGATCTTTGAGAGTACAGGTGAAGGTTATGCAATTCTAAAAAACAGCTGCCCTTCATAAAGAATTGATAAGGACTGCACCTGGGTATATCATATAAATATAACATAAATGCTCTTTAAAATCCTTTAGCTAGAGCAAACATGATTTTTCATTCACCTCTAATGCTTGTATTTTACTCAAAATATTAAATTTCCCTACTTTTCTCAGATATGTTTCTAAGAGAGAGTTCTGCAGCCAAATGAATTTTTTAGGTAAATTTACAGCTTCTCCAGCTGTATTTTAGATACAGTATAGGTGATAGAAATCTAACATTATAAATATGATATCCATCCCATGTGTATTTATTGATTTATTTGTACTGCTTTGTTTCTATTAGACTTCAACAATAGAAAAAAGTGCTTTTTTTAAAAAATAAATATGTGAACCATTTGACTTAGCATTTATTATTTGTAGTGTGAAAGCTAATAAATGGGCCTTTGTTAAAACATACCAATATATGTAGGTATTTGTCATAAATACATTTGGAAACATTTATTATTCATCAAAAGCAAATTGTTGCAAAGACCCATGAGTTTGCAAAAAAGTTGTGATCTTTGTCAAGTTGCATGTTATAAGGATATTATCATCCCCAATACATGAAAACAGTTTGTTTGTAGCCCCAAGTCCTGTGGCATGGTTATAGTGGCATGTCTACCTCTTAGCCTGTGTCACAAGTACAAAATGGGATGGGACTGCTGTATCTTTAAAGGAGCAATAATCACTACTACAAAACTACTACATAAACACAAAAATGACTAAAGCTTTTTCATAATATAAGTAGTCTTTTATTTCAGTGATATTTGATTTAAGAAAAGAACAAAACATTTTTTCCATGATGATAATATCCCTTTCACTTTGTTTCCATACATACAGTTTTATAATGTATTAACATTGATTCTGATTTTTGTCTTCAGCTTTGTTCATGCATCCTGAGTGCATCGTGTCCCTCATATGGGGGATATTTACTAAAAGGGAAATACTTTTCCCTACTTGGTCGATATCGCTGATATTGAAATTTAATAAGCACTTTCACCCTTTTTTTTTTACTGATACAAGAATTCACCTAGTTGAGGATGGTGAAAATCCATTATTTCCTATGGAGGTGGGACACTGAAATTTTTCTAAGCCCCTGACGGAAATATCTGCGATCTACCCCCTGCGCCCCAGATTTGCCCCCCTGGTGATCGGTCACATGAGCCAATGAGAGACCGGGAGTACACGTCATCAGTACTCCTGCTCTCACTTCCTGTTCCCCGGCCAGCCGGCAGTACGTGGCTGCGAAGCTCTGCGGGTAAGTGTGGGTGAGGGCAAGGCATGCCCCCCGGCCCCCCCCACATT
>WMED01007468.1:0-17621 GCA_019650415.1 Pipa parva
CTGTTGTTACTTTTAAAATCTTTCACGCCCATTATTCTTTCTGTCATCCAGTTTACGCTCTTCCCACTTTTACATTTTTTTCTCTAGCGCCCCCTATTTTAAGGAGATGTACAGTCAAAAAATATGTATGCGTGCTAGACTAAACAACTTTGTCATTTAAATGTATTAAAAAATACTTACCTTTTAAAAGGTATCCCACGGTGAATCTGCCTCTGAGTCCAACTCAGCCCAACTTGAGTCTGGCTGAGAGGCTATACTATGAAGCAAGCTTACTTGATTGAAAAGCCGGCTTCATGACGCGATCGCGTGTGCGCGCATGCATGCAATCGCGCATCTCTAGGCTGGGCAGTCTCAAAGCACATATGCTTTGAGCCTGCCCAGTCAAACAAAAAAGGGGGGGATGCACAGTGTGGGGGATGCACAATGGGGGGATGCACAGTGTGGAGGATGAACAGAATGTGGGGGATGCACAGTGGCGGGGATGCACAGT
The DNA here is from genome assembly GCA_019650415.1 of Pipa parva. Lineage (NCBI taxonomy): Eukaryota > Metazoa > Chordata > Amphibia > Anura > Pipidae > Pipa > Pipa parva. The sequence continues at coordinate 491 of WMED01007468.1, forward strand.
GGGGGGATGCACAGTGGGGGGGATGCACAGTGGAGGGATACAGAGTGTGGAGGGATACAGAGTGTGGGGGATGCACAGTGTGGAGAGTTGCACAGTGGAGGATTGTGAGCAACGGGGGATGGTGCACAGTGTAGTGGATGATGCTGTGTAACCTGATAATGCTAGTGCACATGCACGTGAGATGATGAGACTGGGGACTGCTTGTTAAGGGGCGTTCCTGTAGTGTTTGAGTGGCAATTCAGACAAAAAATGGCAGCTTCTATGTTTTCTAATCAGGCTGAGATTGAAGTAAGTGTATTTTCAATATGAAAACGTTTTTTTGGTTCCTAATTACTTGATTTACATTATAAAGTCACATACTTTATAAAACTGTAATAATCCTGAGCTGTGACGGGTGCACTTTAAACTGGTTAAAATAAAAATTGTCCTATTATAGTATTGATTTTATTTCTTCTGCTTATTTTCCTGATATCACCTCCTGGTCGATTGTTATACTCCTATTATCTGCTTCTGGAGAAATCTTATTCCCAGGGGAGAAATGAAGTAACATGTAAAGATTTTTACACTTGCTGCAACTTGTTTTGTTGTATGAAATCCAGCTGTTCAGTTTTCAAGAAAATCATGAGCTTGGATAATTTAACTGCAGGTGGTTGCTCACCAAGGTGAAAATTATTAAACTTGGAAAGACCGCTCTGGGTCTTTCTGAGTTTACCGAAAGAAATCTCGCATTTTTCTCACGAGCTTGTTCGAGATAGCGTTTTTCTATCTCATTTTTAGAAAAAAATTTTTATGGAAAGGTAGCCATGCTTTCCATTAGTAGCATGGCTATGGCTACCTTTCCATCGAAAATTTGGAAAAATCGGGATTGAACAGCTTGATCTTGAAATCTCAAAAGAAATCTCACCAGAACAATGCGAAGTTTCTCTCGGTAAACATGGAAAGACCCAGGGGGGCTATTCACTAAGGTGCAAATTTGAATGTCGAATTCTCAAACTGCGGATTCCCATAGCAAATCCACAACAATTTCCCCATTGTAAAGTCGCGTCAATTTTTTAAAGTTAAGATTGCAACAATTTTCCCATAATAAAGTCATGACTGTGACAATATCACCATTTTGAAGCCGCGACTGCGACAGTAGTAGTCTATTGTGACTGTCTTAAGCTAGCAAATTCACAACTATTCGCAACAATTTGGACTTTAGCAAATAACTCACCCCCCCCCCCCCCCCCCCCAAGAGCAGTCTTTCCAAGTTTAATAACTATCGCCCTTATAAGAGTTTCAATTGACCGGGTCTCCTGGATTAAAATGTATTGGTTGTCAATATATTTTATTAATCATGCAACATTGGACTGATCTGCTGGGACACTGGAATGATTTCCTGTTCTTTACTAAACACAATATGGACCATTGTGCATTCTGACAACCCAATGAATTGATTGTTTACCTCAATGCAACTTTGTGATGGTCTAATATAGATGGGACAATACATAGCTCCAATAAGTGAATGGCCACAATTGTTTGAAAGGAAAATCAGCTCTTTTAAGTTTGGAAACACAGGGAATAAACTTTTCTGGCATCTGCATTGTCCTGACATGGCTGAGGAAAGATTTTATTGAAAGAAGATGTAACTGTAAATTGTAATGTGACATTAAAAGAAACACAATATAATTGAGAGGAAGTGGCAATGTCTTCAACTTCCTGGGAAATGGTACCCTGAACAATCACCTGACAGATGTCTACCAATGCTCTTTTGATCAAAACAGAAAAGATGTTTAATTGTTGTGATATGGTTCTCTTATAGTCCTAATAAATGTCATCAAGGTAATGTTTAGAGAAATGGTAAGAAGGATCAAACTCTGGATTAATAAGATATATAAAAGAGAGGATTTTTTTTTTTTTAGTGCTTTAGTCATAATCTTAAGGTTGGAGTAGCTCCCTGAATGTAATTTTGCTAGAGCCATAGGGCAAAGCTTAAATCTAAAAATAAGCAAATTATTAATCTAGTATCCATTCAATCCATTTGCCAGTGGATTCCTAGAGTTCATAAATTGAAAATCCCTCATAGCTTGCTACACTAGTCTCTACAATAAGAGGTGTTATTCTTTTCTGGACTGTTTTGGAAACATTAACTGAATCAACCATTAAGTATGCCCCCTTTCATTTTTGCACCAGCACTCATTATTAAAGGGATATCCATCTGTGAATTTAGCCAACCATCTCCTGAAAAGCTTCCACCTGTAATTAGTTTAGAAAGTGGATCAACTGTTGTCTCGTACTTCATATTTTTCATATACGGTAGTCTTCTTTACACTGCAGGTCTTTATATACCTCTCTCTGAGTTTTAAATCCCTAAAATCTCTGATTTTACTGTGTTTTGCAGATTGTGTTTAGGAAGATCAGCGATGTGAAACGAGAAGAGGAGGAATGGATGAAAAGTAAAAATGAAGCACCACTTATTCTTCCGCCTGACCACCCTGTCCGCCGTCTCTTTCAGAGATTTAGGCAGCAAAAAGAAGCACGTTTAGCAGCTGAGAGGGGCATAAGGGACCCTAACGAGCATGACATTGAAAAAGGAAATATCTTGGTGGAACATTCAGCTCAAAATACAATCAAAGCAAGCCTTGTCACAGTAACAGAAAGTCCAGCTACACCTTTATCATTTCAGTCTGCCTCAACATCAGGAGTGTCTGACCGTGCTAGGCTCCATGCCCCCGCTTCAGAAAGCACGGGAGGTAAAGTAGCTGGGGAAATAGTAAAAAGGAAAGGGTGGGCCAGATTTAGAGATACATGTGGAAAGGGAGAGGACTGGAACAAAGTATCTAAAGCTGAATCTATGGAGATACTACCGGACAGAACTAAACCTTCTGGTGAGGCTACATTAAAGAAGACCGATTCATGTGATAGTGGTATCACAAAAAGTGATTTACGCTTAGACAATGTGGGAGAAACCAGGAGCCCTCAGGATCGTAGTCCCGTACAGGCAGAAGTTAGACATACTTTTTATCCTATTCCAGAACAGACTCTGCAAGCTACAGTATTAGAGGTTAAACACGAGTTAAAAGAAGATATTAAAGCCTTGAACTCAAAAATTACAAATATTGAAAAGCAACTTAGTGATATTCTTAGGATATTAGCTTCAAGAAGATGTTCTCAATCACCGCAAGAAATATTTGAAATATCGAGGCCCCAGTCTCCGGAATCAGAAAGAGATATATTTGGGTCAAATTAAATTAAATACTAGATGAAAATTTAAGTAAAGAGGCCAGTTTATTAGTTATTTTTAATACAGAGGTGCCTAGAATAAAGTGTTCTAATCCGCAAAGAAATTCAGGACTCATATTGACATTATTCTTAAGAATAGAACATTTTAATGATGACTTCCTGTGGACATGAAGCAGTTCTGAATGAGAAAAAAAATGATTACAAAACATTTATATTCCTCATTTCTTTTTGTTTTCCCAACCTTCATTTAGTTTTTTGATTCTTAAAAACATATCAAATGAAAGCATATTTACATATCAAAAGAGTGGAAACAGGAACTAGGAACTCTACCCGGATGATTTAAACCACCTGGACTGAAGCTTGGAAGAAAGAGGACTTTAAATGGATAAATAAATATCTGGGAATTTTGCAAAAAGTGGAATGCACCTTTAAATCGAATGACTGGATTTACTTTTGGATTTTTATTCTTTCAAGAAGCATGCCTTATGTAACTGCCTTTGATACCTGTCCGGTTCAAGGAATGAACATAGCTTGGAACAGTATCAAATGTCATCTGCTGCTATGGCTTTCACCATCAGCTTGTATATCAGATGCTGAATGTCACAATATATAGAAACACATGTGAGGTGCATAAACCTTGATAAGAATGTGCAAAGTAATACTGGAGAAATGGGAAGCTAGAAAATTGAGCCTAAATGCTCCTATACACCCAGCATTACTTTCTGTGTCTACTGCAGTGTTCTGTAGTCATGGACTGTTAAAGGAATTTGCTATTTGCAGTTCACAGAGTTCATTTTCCCCTAATGGTATCGTTAAGCCTATAAACATTTTGAAAAATACTAATAACCCAAGTTGAATGAGATGAAAGAAAAAGACAGTAGTAGTCATTATCATTATTTTTCTTTGGATACTAAAGGGGTTATTCATAAACAGGCAATTATTTACAGAGGTCTAGTAACCCATAGTGACCAATCAGAATTTGTCTTTCAGAATTCTAGTTTTCCTATACCAGTGAATACTAACAGCTGATTGTTTGCCACCGGTTACTAGACCTCTAGGAAGAATGCCCATGTTGATGAATCCTTCTGTATGTCTGACTTTAAACTGTGACATAGAAAAGGGTTTATTGTTTTACATCCACCTTTTCCATTGTGTTTTCATCTTTTCTGTCCTGCCTGGAAGATTTATAAAATTAGGCTTAAATATTAGAGAAAAGACACTTTCTAGAATTTTAAATTTGGTTCCGTTTTATTCCGTGTAGCAAAACATAATTACAAGCCACCTTAGTAAACATTTGCTGCATTGTCCTGCATCTTTCCTGCACTCTACGGAAAGTAATTTACTGCACTGTCTGCGATTAATTATTACGGTCAACGGTAACATTATAGATTCAACGGTAACATTATCGATTCAACGTCTGTTACAAATATTCTTACATATAATAAAATTGTATATAATTACAATTGCCCAACCTCTTCAAGGAAAATATTGAACAACTTTACTTCTTGAAATACACAAATCCCTTTCAACATATAAAAGTCCAAACTATTTTAAATGCCAATGAAGGTCTTGAGCAGTTCACGGGGATATTACATCCATACTTGTACAGTATTTACATTTGTGGGCCCCTATTATCAAAACCGTGATCAAAGTGTAAACAGTTCGGTGACTGGAAAAGTTCCATTTATTTCAGATCACTGTTGGTTTACATCGATACGTCCAATTGCAGCTGATGTTGATTTTTTAAGTATAATGTACAGTATACAAAGAAGCGGTGGTGGAAGAAAGGCTTCAAAGGCAGCAATCACTGCAAACCCTTTATTGAGTGAATAATTGCACACAATGTGTTTTGGGTGGCCGCCCTTTGTCACGTTGACACCATTTCTTTGTACACTATGATATGAGAGAGAACACGGCACCCTTGGAAGTGAAAAGGCCAGAATAATTATTGTTCTAGTCGCAACAACTTTTTCACCACATTGGGGGGTTATTCACTAATGTGTGAATTTGACTAATTCTAATCCTCAAACAGCGGCTTCCCGTAACAAACCCGTGACTGTGGCAATTTCCCCCATTGTAAAGTAGGAACTGTGACCATTTTTAAAGTTGCAATGGTGACAATTTCCATCGTAAGGTCGCGACTGTCTTTAGCTGGCGAATTCACACCTTTACACAACAATTCGGACTTTAGTGAATAACAGCCATAATGTACAATATATCATCTTTATATCAATAAAGACAAGATTCTAGAAGGATTTTAAAAAAAGCGATACACTATGAAATTGGAAATGAGAAATTTCAACATGATTTATGCCCAGGTAGTTTTTACATCATTGTCAAATATGACATCTTTATTTGGTTAAGGACGATTTTTTTTTTTTTTTTCATCGATTTAGGTTCATATAATTCCATGTGAACTGCTGGTTAAGTAAATTAAATATATCACATATTTCCCGGATACTCTTCCTTAAAGTAGATTTTGTCCTAAACTGTCGAAAGAAATTGCGGGTAGGGGTGAGAACCCTTTCATCTCATATATTGTGACATTCAGATTATATTTTTATGATAAATTGTTTATTCATTTGCTACGCTGATAGTAGTTTTATATTTTACTTTATTTTGATCACAGTGTAATTGCAACCGTAGAAAGAAATATATATATTATTTGGTTGGCTTCAGAGTATTTCTATTTTTTAGAACAATCACAGTAGATCATTTATATATAAATATATCATTAAAAAAAATTCTGAAAAGCCATTTTTCATTTCAGAAAGTCAACCTAAATTATTGTGGTACAGAAAAATTAAATTTTTTTAAAAAAAGTTGAATTATTAGTAATATTTTTGCAGGCACATGGAATAGTCAGCCAGAAAATAATAATGTAACAACTAATTGCTGGGTAAAGAATTTTTGATGTGTGTAAGGATCTCTGGTCCCTGGTCAAGGAAAAGTAGTGGGGACCCCTCCCCTTATGACACCCACATTAAAGAGATTTGGAGCTGTGTTGGGTGCAGATTCAGGGTCTGGTGGTGGAGATGGTCACTATAGAGGGGACAGGCTTTCTGGGGGCCACAACTGTTGTGATCTCTGTTGTGATTTTTGACCAGATGATACCACATCACAAATAGCGATAAGGTAACATTGAATATTCTCTTTTTTATAGATTATTTTCAAAGTTCGAAGCACCTTTAGCTATCTGAAGCATGAAAAACAAATATGTAACATTTCTTAAGGAGACAGAAAAATGTGACCTATGACTTAACATAATTTCATGTATTTTTCTTAGCTGTTTTTAAATGACACTAGTTGAACTCTTTCTAAAAATCCGTTGCGTTCTCCATTATGTTGCACTATCCTACGGTACAAGTCATGAAATGATTTGTGACATTTTATAAGGGAATGTCTTCTATTAACCTGTTTGCAAATTAACCAGTGAGAATACTTGGCACAAAGGGAATACACAGCGATTAGAAAAGGAAACCATATCAGTATCTTCTAGATGACTTTTATTACACTTGTCTAGTTCATTTGGGAAAGTGGAATTTACAATCTTGAATTTCAAAATTTCAAAAATTTAAATATTTGTTTGATGCACATTATATTACCAAGGAAAACAGCATTTTGTGTTAACTTGCATTGACAAAAAAAAATTACCACTTTTCCAATGATAGGAGTAAATCAGGTCAACTGGACTTGTTTCTTGAACATTTCATCTTCCAAGTTCATTCACCATTTCATCTTAAAGACACTAAAGCAAGTCCAGTAATTCTGATTTACTTTTAATGGTATCCCCATGACCTAAATGGATGGTGTAATCACTGTAATATAAAATATCTGTTTTTCATATCTATTTATAGATATATTGGGTAACCTTTCTCATCTCTTCCGCTAACACCTCTCCTGTCAGTAATGAGCAAAATGTAAAATCAGTTGAAAAGATATTCGATTTTGACTTCAAAGGCAATTAAATCTGATTGTGAGTCTGTTTATTGCATCAAAATGAGAATTGATATTTGTTAAAGGGGAACTAATGGCTTGTATTATCAAGGGGTGATTTTGTATAAATACTTGCTGATCTTTCTCCATGCACCACTGCAATCCTCTTTGAGGAACTGCAGAAGCAGTATTACTACTGCTTCTGCTCATGCTCGTAAAGCAGTGTTGAAGAGGAAGCAGGAAGTGAGGAGAACTGCAGCCCTCTTCTACAGAATCATCCCTGGTTAAATAAGCACTATACTTCTTTAAAAATGATGAGGGAGGAAGTAGAGTATGTTTAAATGGCACTATTCCTTTAAGACATATGTAAATGTAGCATTTGATATGAGACGTGTTCAAGGAGCAAAATTTGCTGATATCGCGATATCGGAACCGCAATATCAAGGATTTTTACAGATATTACAATTTACAATATCATTATCGCGATTTCACCGATTTTTGCCGATATTGTAATATCGAAATCTGTTAAACTGGTAATTTCTATGGAAACATCCATAATATTGCTGAAAAAAATCGATATCATGATATCGATACTACCGATAGCGCAATATCGATATTGGCAATATCAGAATGTTGCAATATCACTAAAATTTGGCCAGTACTGTGATATTGGTAAAAATCGATCAATATCGTAATATCGATATCACGATATTGGTAAAAATCGGCCAATATTGCGATATTGGTAAAAAAAAAAAGCCGATATCGCGATTTTGGATTTTAAGAATTTTCGCCCTAGGAGTTACTGGAATAGATAATCCCAATCCAAATGGCAGTTTTATTTTTCTGTTCTTAGCTTGACCTTTGACACTTTATTTCTTTACTCTTTACCAAATGACTCCAACTAAATTGCCTCCAACTGTTCCAGTACAAGGGACCCAATGAAAAGAAAATATAGTATAGATGGAGCAAAGTTTATTAAACCATTTAACACATAGCCATAAGTGTTTATCCATTTAAAAAAATCAGTGCAGAGTGGGTGTACAAGATAAGCTAACATGAATAACATTTTATCTTTATACACTGGAATATGACACAGAGCTGTATGACATTCTTACCATATTGTTTTGTTCATAACATACTCGACCTAAAACTGGGTTCAGTCTAAGAAATGTAAATCTGTTTCACACTACCAAGAAGTGCTGAGAACCTTAGTATTAGGGGGTTATCTAAAGTCCGAATTCGACCGTCAAATTCTGAAACAGCGAATTCCCAAAGCAGATCTGCGACTGCGACAACACTTCCATTGTAAAGTCCCAACTGCGTCAATTTTGAAAATAGCGCCTACAACAATATTTCTATAGTAAAGTCACGACTGCGACAATATTCTCATTATAGAGACGTGACTGGTACATTCACACCTTTACACGATAATTCGGACTTTAGAGAATAACCCCCTAAAAGCCATAGAGCATTGGTGAGAAATCCTTTGTTTAATTCCTGCAATGGCTTATTGATATGTATGACTGACCAGTAATATTAATATCTTAATGCAGCAAGCGCCAGATAAAATTAGATTGTAAGCTCTGTGGGGCAGGGACTTGTCGTGCCTGTTGGAATTATATTATAGCACCATATATGGCATAATATGTTTATAATTAATTTAAATATTTATATAATTACGTGCACATACTGTATATATACGTATCGATAGATATATTTATATACTTATTTTGGGAGAAAATCATCTATATGACTTTTCTGGAAATGTTGAGATTGCAATATGCACTTTATAGTGTTGAGACTTAAAGGGCAAGTGATGTTTATCTGCACATGGACCATATACTTCTTTGTTCCATTGTTGGTTAGTGACCAAGTGCAATATTCTTGCACTGTTATAAAGAATACTCTGAAATTTTACCTTCTGGCAAGTAAAACTGCTAAGAGGAAACTTTGGAAATCATAAATAATGTAAAGACCCAAGCTGCATTATGATTCTTAAGTCTGTTTCTTCAGTGCCTCCATGTTTTAATTAGCTGGGTCTTGCCCACAATGACTTGCTACCTAGCAATACACTTCATTTTTGTTTCACTGCTAGGAGGAGCATGCTCAGAAGCAAGAAATGTCTAAGGCACAGGTTGAGGGGAGGGATATAAACGCATAATGGATTACATGTACTGCTTGTCCTTCCTGATGTGTAAAGGCACCTGTTTGCAGCTTGGAAATAAAAAATATCAAATAGGGTAATTAATACAGCTCAATCAGTGACATCCTGATTCTGATTCAGACTTTTGACGCAAAACTATCAGTAAAATATCCCTGTAAAGTCTGAAGAGTGAAGGTAATCAAAGAGAGAACCTAACTAACACTGGAAGACATTGGAAGTAAATGTCCCCAAGTGTGGATGTTGCTTTGCCTTTAACGTGGCATTTTACATACATCAAACCCTCATATCGTGTAACGTTTTAATCAAATTTCCATCATTTACTCTGTTCTTCCTGTACCGTGCAATGTCATTTTTCTCAAACTGAAAATTAGAAAACTTGAATCTGTAGGATTTATGTCTTCATCAATACTGTTTTTGTTTTTGTTTTTTGTACAGTGTGTTTTCTTTAGAACACTGCTGTTTTAGGGCATTTTTATTACGATGTTAACAAAAGTGCATTGTTCTGTACGTAAATGATGTTCACTTGGAGAAAGCTCCGCTTTCCGCCATTTGACTCCAGCAATATTTGGAGATTGGTTTGATTGCAAATGAGACCACATTTCCATTCGAATAACAGCTTTAAAATGTATTGATTGCTTATGCAAAATGAATATTTTGAACTTTTAATGATCTCATTTGTCCAAAAAAGTAATTCTTTTAGGTAATAGAGTTCCTTGAGGACTATTATAACAAGAAAAATGTGATTTCTCTAAATGCATTTTTAATATAAATTAGCAAAACCTGACAAATAAAAGGTATTTCTCTTATTAAAAAAACTGTGGGAAGTTGATTCTTAAAGGAGCGATGTCAGCAAAAACTGCATCGATTGTGACATCATGAATACAAATGAAGTAGCACATTTTCAATAAGAGAGCATACTATTATATTTTATAAATATTTTCTTCTAAATAAAATATGCGTGGTTGGTATGAAGTGAAGATTTATTTCAATATGAAATATGCTGTATCTCTGTTGCTCGCTCTTGTTAGAAATCCAATTTTCTGGTCTTGCATTGCATTCTCTTAGCAATTTAGCGTAATATTCTGCAGTTATTAAATAAGGAAAGGGTATGACTTCCAAGTTCTTTCTAGATACAGTTAAAATATTTTCATCAGTTCTCTGTTACTTAATATTTTTTTAAAAATCATGATATATTTTATGCTGTCGAAAAAATGGTAAAATTGACGTTTAAAAGCATTTTCCCGTAAATGTCAGTAATGGAAAATATTTTAGCACGTGAAAGATATATTTGAAAAAGCTACTGCATTTAACAATATACTTATTCATAGTAAAATTAAATAGTCTTTTATTTTATTAATTTGATACTTTATTAATGAATGGACAACATTTAATTAATATTTCATAAAAAAATAGTGGTTTGGCTTAATTTCAATAAAAAGAAAAATCTATGAATGAAATAAAAAAATATATATTGTACTTTATATAATCCCAGAATCCACTTTGGTGAATACCTGTTGAGACTCTAATACTAGTCTCCTGACTTTCCATTCCTGTTTAATTCCTGCGTATGGAAAAGCTGTGTTTAGTTTGATATTAAAGCACTTGCTCGCCTCAGAATTCATTTCTGGCATATTGGCATTCGGAAAGAGTTTACAGTGTTTCCATTTAGTCATTTTTCAGTTATTTGACTTTGTTTTCCCTTCATCTTTTTGATTGTTTTGCTTCATCGGTGATCCTTGGCCACCAGTTTTTCAGTTAATTTGAGGCTTGAATTTGTAATTTAGAATTCATTTTCATTACTTATCTTTCTGCACAAGTCCTGTCCTTTAGCACTTTCCAGTCTGTCACTAATTCAATGACTGGTTGCTAGGTTATTAAACCCTATCAACCAGAAAGAAAAAAAAGACATTTAATTGGAACAAGAAACAGTTCTGAACAAAATGCTAATTCCAAAACTAAAAACTTAAAAATGATGACCAGATGAAAATTCTAAAATACCACTGACTTCAAAATACTAAATTTAATTCCACGCTGAACAACTCCTTCAACAATTAGGGGGGAATTCACCATCCAGCGAAGTGAGCTCCGAATCCTTCGGCTCACTTCACAAATGGTATTATGCACTCGCTGATGTCCTGCATGTGGACATCAGCGAGCACATTAAAGGGATTCCAGTCTCGGCAAGGCAATTCTTTTGGTCTCGCCAAGACTGGAATCCCTTTAATGCACTCGCTGATGTCCACGTGCAGGACACCATTTGCGAAGTGAGCCGACGGCTTCTGAGTTCACTTCGCTGAATGGTGAATTCTCCCTTAATGTTTTGAGTAGAAAATGAGTTGTGGGCTGCTCTGCTCTGTGACCTATCTTCTCCTCTGTAGGCATATACATACAAAAATAACCACCAGAACTTTAGAAATAGTTTAAAGGGGATTATTTTATTTTTTGTGATATTTAGAACAAAATTTACTAAACTCCAAAAAGCCAATTTCACCTTTTTCAGTTTATTCCGTGTAAATCTCGCTGTTCGATCTGTAAATATCGATGGATAGTTTTACAATGATTTTTAACGATCTAAACTTTTTGAATGGATTTTTCAATGGAAAAGTAGACAAATCCCTAATGTAAAGTACGGCTACTGTCCTTCGAATAATTCCATCGAAAAGTTGAAAATTGATCAAAAAACTATAATAATATTTACCGATCAAACAGCGAGATTTACAGGGAATGAACTCGAAAAGGTGAAATGGGCCTTTTCGAGCTTAGTGAATTTTACCCTTAATGTCCCACGCTGTGTGTCTGTAGCCTAAAAATGCATTCACGAAAGGAACCAATGTAGTCGTGCTGTCAGTTCAGGAAAAACACCTGAATCACCAATCAAAATGCGGCCAAGCTGTCCAATTAGTAAATTACATTTTCTCACAACAAGATAGATTTGGTTCCATGAGAAAAAACTGTTGGGTTGAAGAACATTTGAATCTTGTTAATACCTTTTTAAACAACAGTAATAGAACCATAGTTCTATCATATACACTTACCCCCACTAACATTTATACCTAGGACAAGGAATGCTTTCCCCTCAGGATATTTACAAAGTTCTTCCTTACCCTCTCGCAACTTCACCTAGGAAATATAATGCTTTACACTCATCAGATCATCACAGATCCTGATTGCAGGCATTTTAACTTTATAGCCACACTTTCTAAATATATATAAGCTAGTGTAGATACCAGTTGTCTCTAAATTGATTGGACAAGCCTCAGACTTATTCAAGAATGTGTCTTAGACTAACTACTGAATGTGGTTATGTTCTAATTATGGAGAGGAGACACCAAATGCAAACAAATATTGAAAGCTAATTCCTCAAATACCTCCTCTTGGATGGACTTAACCGAAACTCTATAACCAGTGACATCCATGAGTTTTTAGAAAACTGTACCGGTTGGTTAAGGTGATGTATTTGCTATTTATCCTATAACCCATGAACATTAATGCCAAATTTGGGTGTAAAATACCATTAAACAGATATATAAATAAGTGATATTTAAGGACTTCAAACAACACAGACGAGTCTCAAATTTATTGATATGATGTTATGGATTAATATGGGCATTTAATAGAGTTAAGAAGATAACCTGCATAATCGCTTTATAACTATTCCTCTGGTATACCAAGAAGCAAGAGGAACCAGGACATTATACGTAGTTTTAGACCTGTATGAGCAGTTCATGTGCACTATGCAGTTTGTCAGAAAATATGTTAAAGGGATGGTGCAAACAATAGCTAAATCTTTTACCCAATAAAGGGTTGCAGCACAGCTGCGTTTGCGTGGTTTCTTCCTTTCTATGACTGTGAGTTTACCTTTGTGAGACTTCACAGTTCTCCAACGAAGGAACCTGAGCTTTATTAGAAACTATATTACTCATCTCAGACCCAGGGAAACCTGTATAATATAATAACTAAATTTGTCTGTTCATAGAGAAGCATTTTGTCACATATATAGACATTATGACAGCCAGATGTTATTTGTAATATAATTTTTAGAGAGTTTGTGTATGGCGTCTCCATCATGTCTGTTCCCTGATAAATTAGACCATAACAATATATTGATAGTCTCAAACATAAACATAGTCAAAAAACATAAGCAGCAAAATATAAAGTCTTGATTGATAAAGACCAATAACTTGTAATACTTATGTCTGTAGTTACACTGTAATTAGATGGTTCTACAATGAGGAAACTTACAAGACTACATAAGTTGTGTGAGTATATATAAATATAACATAACATAACACAACATAACTGTGCCCTTGAACAGACTCCAGAGGCAGTAGAGTGTAGCACTGTGTTAGCCATAGATAGAAGCAGAGACAAGTAGAGTATAAGTGATACCTTTTATTGGCTAATGGTATAGAACGGAATTGGCAAATGGAATTCTATTCTGTTAGCTAATAAAAGTTATCACCCATACTCTACTTGTCTCTGAAAAGACTCCAGTTACACTGTAAGACTTCCAGTTGCATCACATAATGAATGATAGGCTGTCAGTTGCAGTATTTAGAGGTCCACATAGAACTAGCTGTCTGACCCCCCTTTGTTTGTTGAGATGACTGGGCCCACCCAATGTATCCTAAGCATGCCTCCTCACTTTGTCCTCCTCCTCACAGAGGTGCATTTAGTAATTATATTATTAATTTTATATTATATTACCTAGATGTATTAATCCAAGAAATTAGAAGGCTTGGCCTAAAAGGGAAATCTCTAAAGTAGCAGGTGTACTCCAGATTGGTTTAAAAACATTGAGGGTTTATTTAAATCTACTCTTCACATATTTTGCAAATGCTGCCATGTTGAACTGTTGGGTTTAAAGCAGTAAATGCGAACTAAAGCTAATTAGGACTAGGGGTGATTCCTAGGGGAAAGTTGAGAAATACTTACCTCCTAACCTTACCTTACATTACCTTCAAACTAGTTAGTTGCCTCCACACAAAATGCAATTAGGTTTTTGTAATGGAATTTACCAGCAAGTTTATGGGGCAAAAGATGACCTTTCTAGGCTTCCAGAATCAAATCTGAGTAGACTGGAGATGCTCAGCCAAAATGGAAACTGAGAAATGTAGTCAATGCATTATGGGGGATATTTATAAAAGCCGAATTGGTCAAAAAAAGACAGGAACATTTTGTTTATCCCCTGATTTTCCCTCTTTTTGACAAATTCTAAAAAGAATCGCTAGTTTTTACCGACAGCTCACATTTTAAGCGATATTATTAACAGTGGCGCTATGGAAATAAATGTGTTTTATTCAAAGTAACCACTTACATGCTAGTTATAGATTTGTAGCGCTAAGTGGGGGGGATGTTGGGGGGCTGTGGGGGTCTTATCACCCCCTTCACTGTAGAGAAGCTTAGTGATGCAGCAATATAATTTTGTTTCTTTTCTAACTGAATTTGTTTTCCCCGTTTTTCAAAACTACTGTAATTCACATTGTTTTCCAGCCGAGGCAAAAGAAATTTGAATGAGATTGAATCGAATAGAATCGAATAGGCTGAAATGCATTAAATGATGCTTTATAAATTTCCCCTGTGTGAAGTCCTTGGCAAACTATATTGTACTATCTGCACATGGATGTTCTCTCTAAACACAAACACACACACGCATATATTTAATGTAGAAATGCACAGTAACAAAATCTCGCTATGCGTTTACCATGCATTTTTAGATAACCCCCATTACATTTGAAATGCGCATCAACTGAGGTCATAATGTGCCTAAAACTCTCACTAATTGAAAAATGATCATTACTGCACTTGTGCTCAGCACTATACATCTGCATCATATCATTGCATTTCCTGTATACTTTAAGCGTGCATTAAATGCATTAAATAATCTAAATATTAAATGCAATAAATAATTTTGTCTATGACAAAAAAGGAAGTAAATTGTTCCTATATTAACGATAATAAAAAAAAGTGGTTTTACATTTCACAAGCTACGAAAAGCTGCAGATTTATCATTCATTAAGGCAAGTTTCCATCAGTGGTACAAATCCAGGAAGATCCCTCCCGTCAACGTACCTGGAGTACCCCTGAGGGATTTTTCCACTTACATCACTAAAGGTGAAATTTACAAAACTTGAAAAGGTAGTTTTCGGTTTGATAGAGTTGGTTTTTTTATGTAAAAACTGCCGAAAAATATAACTTGATTTTTTTTTTTTTATGTTTTTTTTTTTGTTTTTGTTTGGTTGAAATCTTTAGATCGATGGAAAAGTATCCATACTTTACATAAATACTTTGGCTGCTTTACCATCGGAAAAAAATAAGATTGAAAAAAATCGATCGAACGTCAGATCAAATGATCTTTTTTGAGTTTTGTCAAATTCACTCCAGAGCGAAATTTATTAAACTCGGAAAAAGCTGTTTCGGCTTTTCTGAGTTTAATCCCGAGAAACCCCTGAAGTTTCTCGCAGTAAGTATCGCGAGATTTGCTTCGATTAATACTTGCCGTGAGAAGCTTTCCCTATTGAATTTATCCATGGAAAGGGCAGCCATACTGTATAACTACCTTTCCATACTGCACTGTCCTTCCCATGGATATATTCAATAGAAAAAGCTTCTAACGGCAAGTATCGATCGAAGCAAATCACGCGATACTTACCGCAAGAAACTTCAGGGTGTTCTCCCGATTATTAAACTTGCAAAAGCGAAAATGAGCTTTTCCAAGTTTATTAAATTTTGCCCTCAAGTATTTTATCCCAAGAAAACCCCCTGCAGGTATTCTCTCTCT
The DNA here is from genome assembly GCA_019650415.1 of Pipa parva. Classification (NCBI taxonomy): domain Eukaryota; kingdom Metazoa; phylum Chordata; class Amphibia; order Anura; family Pipidae; genus Pipa; species Pipa parva. Next base: position 16,594 of record WMED01007468.1, read on the forward strand.
ATAAAATATGTGGGGGCCAGTAGAAGTGCTCACCGATGGTATGTCTGGTAAGATGGTAAGGGACTCTACCTGGCTGTTTGCCATTGGATTTAAACATTTGCCGTGATGCTGGTGAGAAGCCCCTTATGCGATAAAAAAACTGGGGGCAAGGATAGGGACTTGGGACTTGGAGACAGTAACCTGGGGCCACTGAACAGGACCCAAAAATGTTTTTAACTTATTCTCTAAACTACTGAAGATGTATATCTGGGCAAAAGCCCCTGTTACAAAAGCAGTCCTTACATTAGCACATTTATTATATGAAAGAAAATGTTATTTGTATTTGCAAGAGAATAAAACCTATGTGAACGGAGAATCACATTGCAGCATGTTCTTTATATTTTCAAATAATTTCTGAAATGTACTTCATATCAGCTGTTGTATGTTGTAATGACTAGTTGTCTCTGCTTAGCATCCATACATGTGTCAAATGTCCCTTTAACTTTTGCACGCCTGCAGTAGGAAACAGCTACAGCAAAACGCATTGTTTACTATACATTTTTGTAGCCAATAACTTGACTTGTCAGTAGCGACATCTGTTTATTTAATCTGTTTCGGATAAATAATGTTATGCTTCCGTGCCGGCATTTTCAAAACAAGCACAATTAATATTTGTAAAAAAAAAAAAAAAGTTTTAAAAAAAGTGATAAATTTTCTTTATAAATTCTAATAGTAATAAACTATTTTATAAAGTATTGCTGCCTGTGCAGTTTTATTAAATAATAAACCTGTAGAATGAAGAAAAAAATGATTACAGGAAAAGCAACAAAGCATGAGATATTGAAAAAGTAATTTCTTAAGTTAATAGTCCCCATTAAAGGGCTTGATCATCAAAGTGCGAATTCTACTGTTGAATGGAATGATCGTCACTTCGAGTTCCTACACTCAGATAGTTACCAGTTCTCTACTCCTTATTCACTAAGCAGCAGGCACCGTTCCTAGTGAAACAAGAAAAAACAAAAGTGGTTGTAGCGCTTAATTAAATAATA
>WMED01007469.1:0-17620 GCA_019650415.1 Pipa parva
TTAAGTGGTGGAAATTGCACTATTGGTGACTGACTAAATACTTTTTTTCCCCACTGTATCTGTTTCCTTAAACCTTAGGGAAAAAAATACTTGTTTATGATTTATGTCCCATTGTAATTTATGCAATATTTGTACACTAAATTAGTTCCAAACATGGATAACAGCGCAAAAATGTATTTTATGCAGAAAAAATTCTGCACGATTCCCAGAAAAGAAGTTAAAATGACACTTACTTTGAAAACAACAGTACCAAGTAGGTCTGTTAATGGAGATATCAAAGGATGTGTTTACACAGCAAGTTGATTAGAAAACCCAAATCAACATAAAAAAAGCGCCTAGATAAGAATAACATTACAATCTACGGCACACAAGTTATTCTAAGTTAATTAGCAGCCGGTCTTTATTATATGTTATTTGTTGTTTTTGATTTATTTCAATTTTTGTTCTGAATGTATCTAGCCTGACATTTACACTTTGCCCTAGTTGTTATGTTATATAGTATAGGCCCATAGGCCCAAGTGCAAATTATTCTCAACGACCTATGTCAGCAATGCATGCGATTAAAACTGCATCAAAACACTGGTGACAGGTCCCATTGATTTCAAAGACAACCACAGCGAAAATCTTGCTGCCACCTTAAGGTAAGGTAGGTAGTAATCTGGTAATGCATTTTCTTCTGGCAACTGCTTCCCTTAAAGTAGAAGTGGCCATTTAAATAATGATACCAGCCACTGCCATTGCCCTTATTAGTTTCTATCTATTTAATCTGAAATTTCAAAAATTCTAAAATTTTGTCTATAAAGTACGTCACGATATTTGTCTTGAACAATTGGGAACTTCCAAATTATGCATCATCTAAAGCATCATTAAAAATCATAGCATTGAGTAGGGTGAAATTAGGAAACACATTCAAAATGGCTGCTATCAGTACAGTTAAAAACAGACAGAAAGCAATAAACGTCATACATTTCAACTTCAAAGATAAGGTTGAAGACCATTTTTACAAGTGTGTATTTAATGGACTACCAATCCAATCCAAATGGGAATTATTATTATTTTTTTCCAAGTCCTTTATGGTCAATGTATAATGAACATTGTCTCCAATATAGTAAAAAAAGCTATGTTTGCCATTGTTGGTGGGGCTGAGTATGTATTAGGAGTTAAGACGGGTGTTGTTAGTAGAGGCTCTTGTTTATAAGGTGTGGCACCATCAAAACCATGTTTGTATTTCAGTAGAAACTCATCAAAGCAGATCCACCTGTTAATAAATAAGATTTTGTTTGGCAGGTGATAACAGTGATTAGCAAACCCTCAGATATGCTGGAAAGTTATATCCGTAGTCACTAAAGTCTCAAGAGGTATGTTGGCTATCAGACTTCCTAGAAACTGTAAACCTGCCTAGAAGCTCTGCTGACAATATCTAATTCCTACATATTTTCTGGGAATAATAAATTCTCATTTGTGAAGCTCTGTTTTGGAGATTTCCTTTCCTACACAGAAATAATTAAAGAAAAAAAGAAAGGTTTATTTTCCTGTGTGAAATGACTTTGTCTAGCCTTGTCTAGCTTTAGTGTTTCACACAGGCTTCTACTGAATGAGATTCTCTGAAGAGAGAAATGACTGATCAGTCCTGGAGGACTGACGCTGGGCTTTTGCTTACATTTTTAAACGGAATATTTCTTAAATGGACCAGATGGTAGGGAGAGGCTTTCTCAGCCTGGCCAGGCTGTTTGCTTCAGACTGTCAGACCACACAAGTGGCCTGGCACAACACTGATCACTGTCATTGATCCCGGCTTCTGGTTCCAGAACATTCTGTAGGAGCGAAGAAGCTTACTGCGTAAAATCTGAATAGGACATTTACCATGAGGATGGCATGCTTACTGTGCCTCTGATTCTCTAGTTGGTCATTTGTATTTTCCACTAAGTGAGAACCCTGCTTTTTTCCCCAACAGCAAATGTCAGAGATGCCACCATTGGCTGGGGTTATTAGCTGGCACATAGGGGTTTGGATTAACTCCTACAGTGTCTAGCAAATTGGACACAGCAAAGTAGACACAGTTAGGATTCTGATTAGAGAATCCTTCAGGATGGAAATTAGAAAGTAGGACCAGCTAAATATCTCTCCCAAATCACAGGCACCTCAGTAAAAGGGTGAGGAGGGAGACTTACTATATAAAACCAAAGTGTTAAACAAAGATATGGAATATATAAGAAAACTGCTATTTAGAGCATGAATGATATTCTAAACCAGAATTGGGAGTCTTGGAATACCTTTAATATTGTTCTCTTTAGTCTAAATCAGTGAAGCCAGAATGAAGCAGAATTTTTACGGTAAGCCAGCATGAAAGAGATGTAAGAATTTGGGACACAAGCCAGTGCAGGTGTGCGGCATAAAAATGTAATGAGGTGTGAGCCTGTTCGCAGTGAATTAGGCTGATTAAGTGAGGGGGCATTGCAGGATAAGAGACAGAATAAAAAAAAAATCAAAAAAAAAAATCACAGAGCTGTTAGCAATGGCTTGAATGAAAGAAAATCATAAAGCAGAAATGCATGCTACAGGCTTACATCTGCCAGCAGCTTGCCCTCAGAGGCAGACTTCAGCTACAAATGAAAGAGGAAGTGAATGGAGAAGGAGGAAAGGCAGAGGGGAAGTGGACACAATGGGGGAAGACAGGAAAGTATTGAAAGATCAGGGAACAGATCATGGAACTAATCAGAGGAGTTCCTCCCCCCCAAGTCAGTTATCTCACCGGCCTTGCTGTTCCTCCTTGGCAGGGATTATAGAAATAATACACAACCCACTCTTTCCTTGGTGCTCATCATTACTGCACACCCACACAAGAGTGATATGTTATAAGTCAGTGCCCACAACACCCTACTATTCTCTTATGCATTCTAATTACCACTAAGCTTATTTAGTAATGAAACATTGAAGGCACGTCAACCCCCCCCCCCCCCCCCCCCCCCCCCCCCCCCCCCCCCCCCCCCCCCCCCCCCATAGACCAGCAACGGCGAACCTTTTTGGCACAGAGTGCGGAAAAGGTGTTGTCACTTGCCAGCTCCTTCCGAAGTGTCTGGCGCTGATAAGTGACATCATCGCCCCTGCGTCAGAAGAGGAGTGCTCCCCAGCGAGCAAGCGTTCTTTCAATGTAGGCCGTGGGTCTGACTTGAAAACTGTCAGGTCTGTGGCCAGCATTGAAAGACCGCTGCCTCGCTGGGGGTATCAGGAATACCAGCGGCACACGCATGCCCTCTCTGACAGAAGTGACACAGGTTCGCCATCGCTGCCATAGACCAAAGCTACTAACTGGCCATGCCCTTTTGTGCAAGTAATCACAGGTTAAATTATGCAGCAAACTGAATTGCTTTTTCATTGTGATTTAATGCAATGTGAAATCACAAATTCCAGGTTCATCATCTAAATATTAAAAATACTTCTTCATTTATCCCCCTGGTCCCACTGCCTATGCCCATGAGACTAGGAGAGAGGCACCTTCCATCCAAGCCACCTATATGCATAGGCCTCTTGTGCCTATAGGAAAATTCAGCACTGGCCACAGTTATGCTGTCATTAAACTATTTCTACTCTTGTGATTTCAATTAGTTTTTAAAGTGTTAATAGGAACTTTTTTTTTCCTGATTGGACATTATTATAACATTTAACTCAGGATACATAAAATGAACAACGCCATTATTTTACAAAATTACACAGCAAGATCAATGAAACTTTCTGTAAGAGACATTAAGAAAAGCTGTCTGGAAAGGCCGGAATGGATTTCACAAGGAGCTTGGAAGTGCTTTTTCTTTTGGAGTAATATTTGAATTTCTTGCTTTGTGCACTCAGTTGGGCAGTGATGACAGTGAATATACATTAGTTAAAAGGACTAGTAACCGCATTAAAAAAAATAATAAATAAAATCAGAGCTGGATTGGCATGGCAGTTATTCCTACACAGGAATTGAAGATAAATTGTTGATTTTTTATTATTCAGATATTTAACATTATCTTTGCATTCATCTTTTCTTTGTAACAGATGTCCTCCTAGTTCCATTGATATTTACAGATTACATATTCATGAAGTGCCCCGTTTAGCCCCACAAAGTAAAATAAACATTTTATTTTTAAATAAAATATCATAGTTCTAGAACTTTGTTAAGATTCAGGGGTATTTTTATATTTTAGCATTTCTGTTCCCTTAGAAGGCTTATGAAAACATCAACCAAAGCAAACAAAGTAATGGACTTACCGTCGTTACAGTGCCGCACGCAGTCCTGGAATACTGCGCTCCACTTCTGCTGTTCGTTTGCATTCATCAAGCAGAAAAAATAATGGCGGCAGTATGGGTGCCACAAGATTACTGGGAATGGTGTAGCACACTTTAATTGGCCACTCCCTGCCTTCACCTTCCCTCCTGGAAACAGAAAGAATGGTTTGTTAAGATGAACGCTACTTTGCGTAGGAATTCCAAAAAAAAAGAACCACAAAAAGGCATGAAGAGCTTATTATACAAGGTATCTACCAAATTAGGCACAAAGTCAAATTTCATCACAATAATGCACAGGTACAGATAAGTATATGTTATTTGCTGATTCGTCTGGAAACCCACCTGGAACGCTAGTGTTCATCAAGTCTGCATACTGTTCCAAGGAGGTGAGCACTCTGAACCCTACACAGTTGATTCCAGCCCGGGGTTGCAGACCACGTTCATAAGTCTAAAAGGAAGACAGTAGCATGTCACTCCAGGGGGAGTACAGTGTTAACAACTCCTGTCCCTGCAACTAAATTAACTGAACCTAGGAATGTATCCCCCAAGCTTTAAAGATTGTTTAAACAAAACAAGGCAGTGAGCCTTGAGCTTCAGTGAAAAGACTGCCTGATAACAGAAGTTAACAAGTGTTGTAGCTCATTATTAAACTTCCTGTCAATGCAGCTGATTGCAGCACCAAAGGACTACACAATGTAGCCCTATATTAACTGCCACATGTGCTTCGTCTTTAAAGGGTAAGTAAACCCTGTCTATAAAAGCCCCATTTACCTATTGTCAAGCAATATAGTGATTAAGAAACTCCTGATTCACATCTTAATTCAGCAGAGCACAATATCCCCCTGTAACTGCTTTGAACTTTCTCCCTGCTGGGTGTAGCCACACTCCCTCCTTTCCTCTCTCTCCACAGCCGACTGCAGAGGTGGGCAAACAGATTTCATCTGCACATACTCAGTGTTAGGAACAGGCTTTATATAAGGAGGAAGGATTCTACACTCTCTGAATAGTGAGTGATGTCACTCATGGGTGCGGGGCTTATTGACACTATACAGGAAGAGCCTGTACACAGAATTTCTATGGGAGCAGGGCTGTTTAAACAAGAGGTAAGTACTACTGATCCCAAAATCATTTTCACAATTAATGTTTAAATTGGCTTTCTATATGTATATATGTTAGATATAAATAAAGTTTTATCCAAATTTTTCATACCCTTTAAGCAAATACTTACAGTCTTGTTTTCATAAAGCACTGGTTCATAGTGGTGAGGAACCGCACAGAAACGCCCCTTCCATTTCTTAGTGTCATCCTGATACTGAAAAATGTTCCCCGAAAATATCATCCTTTCTTTAGGAGGACCCTGAGGATTGAAAGAGAATAAAACACATAGAAATGAAATGTAGGGGAAGAGACCGGAAATGGAAAGAAGATTAAAATAAAAAAGGAATAAGAACAGTTAAAGCAAGTTGTGCTTACAAGCAGATCATTAAACGGAAGATTCACACACACAGTTCTATAGATTTTTCTTAATACATCTTTTTATTTAATATTTTGCATGAACAAGTGGACTACTTATTATAACAATTATTCTATGATCACTGGGCAGTGTACTGTGTGTGCCCAGTGATTATTTAACAGCATGTTGACTGTTTGCATGTGGGAAGGGATAGGGGTCACTCTTTATGAGATAGTGGGTACTGATAGGTGTTCCACCCTTGGATTACAGATAATATTAATGTACCAGTATCCTAAGACGTGTAACACAGTCATTGCTGTAGTGACAACACCCTTACCTTGCGTCGTAGCAATTGCGCCTGAGGTCCTCCATTCCCCTCGATTTCATAACGAACACTATTGAAGAGTGCAACTCCATATTGCTCTTCATACAATCTTCCAAACTCTGTCAGTATTTTTCCCGTACGTTCTGGAAGAAAACAGAGCATTGATGTCAGTACTCTGAAATCTCACAAAGATTTGCTGAAGAATCACAGTGACCTATACCCACTTTCAAAACGGAAAGACCTTGGACTGAAATACAAATCATTTAGGGATGCCACACAGTGTATAGAGAGACACTGGCAAACACTAGGAGGATTGGGAGGAGGCGATTAGTAAAATTAAATGAAAAAGTGTGAAATGGATTAGCCTAGCCACCATTTCTATGTAAAAATGTCAAGTTAAATTTCGTATTTGATTGGTTTGTATTATTTTATTTTTTTTTGTGCTTAATATGTCACTGGGTCCAGTTAAATTGTGAGTAATAATGAGGCATACTTTCAGTGATGATTTTAACAAATGCTCAGTTGAAGCCAGTGCCCATGATCGGCTTTCATAGCAAAGTCTGCGATTCACTTGTGAAGAGATGCATACAGAAAAGAAACAAATAATCGAGTAGATGGCTTGGAAGGGAAAGAGTGTGGGTTTATTGTGTTGCAGCACCATCAGTGAGTAGTCACCAGCTGGTGCTGTTTTTTTTTTTTTTTTAAACACTGTGGCTGCTGCCTCCCCAAGGCAAATTGTTACAAAACAAAAAAAAAACTATTGTTACAGAAAAGACCCTACTTCATTACCGTATATTGTCCCTGCTTAATGGAACAAAGCATTAGGCAGAGGTATATTATACCAAGCAAAGTTCTACACTATTTCCTACTGTTGCACATCCCCAATAAAATAAAAGATATGGGAAGATGTGTTCGCTTCTTTATACATAGCAATGAAGAGCCCTTGTTTTTGTCTTTTCTGAGCACCTTTCTGAAGAACGAGGGTGTTTTAGGAGCACTAGTGTTAGGAAATAATATGGCTCTAACATGAACAAGCTTGTTAGGACATTTATTAATGGGTATGTGAATCTTCCACCCCTTGACAACTTGTAAAAGTAGCATCAGGCAGTAAATACTAAAACATGTATAAACAGGAGGGGAAGGGTACAGTCATGTGTGGCCCCTGAATTCGGTAATGTCACCCTGCCTTGCAATTAAGGCCACATTACAATTTTTATCACTACAAATGACTTGTGTAGCAAAAGTAGTTAGCAGAGTTTGACTGCCTAGGAAGAGTTTACTTCACTTTATTTTCCCTTAAATATTCAGAAAACCTATTTGCATAGAACATTCTGCACACAGTATGTTATTTACACTTTCACATCTATACTAATGTAAGTGTGACCTGCTATTCTGCTTTAATGAGTACACTGAAAAACTCATTTACAGACGCTAATTAATGCAGTGCCTGTGGTTATCAAATTATTATGAAAATCTTAGATTTCTCTACTGGTGTTCCTACTGATTTAAAGTGCACCCTTTTCACCCTGTATGATTCATGTTCCAGTCTGCAGTAGGTCAGCCTCTGAGCTGATCAGTCTATCGATCAGATCCAAAGTTCAGTCAGACCCAGGACACTTCCATAAAAAGCAGTAGCAGGAAATGGTCATTGAGCTCCTCCAATCAGATCTGGCAAAACATAATTTTGGAGGAATCTTGATTTGAGGAGCCGTAATGTTCATATTTGCACTGCTCCCTTAGGAGCGGGTGAAGTAAAGAGGCTGCTCAGTTACTGCTCTGCTGCAGATAAGGCATTTAACAAGCAGGGTGACAGGTGTACTTTAAGTGGGCTAGTTACCAAAAGAGTATAGGGGAAGGAGGAAGCAAGACACCATATCAGCTGAACGGTTGCAAGCAATCGGCTCACACTTCAGAAATGAGATTGTGCATTGCCCTCCTGTCCAATCAAACGCCACAGCCTAGGAGAAAGCTACTCAAATAACATTCCTCTAATGAAGTATTCCTGCCAACTTGGTGATGTCAAAGACAGGACACCTGGGAAGCAGGGCAGTGCCTAAACTGTAATCTGGAAGATGATGGATTATATCAATGAGTGCCGTTAGTAGTACCTGTGCCTCTAGATAGAAGCAGGCTACCAGCTGGGAGTTTGTCTACTGGCCACAGGTCCATTTAAACTAAATGTCTTAGAAAAAAATAAAAATAAAATCTGCTCACCTAATAGTTTCAAGGGAATCACTCCAATTTGTTGCAGAACCTAATCACCCAACGCTTCGGGTGGCAAACGTCTCCCTTCATCGGGTGTACAATAGGGTGATTTGCCTGGAAGCTGAAAGGGTGAGCAGCTTTGATTTTATTTTGTCGTTTTAATACTGGGATGGCTGGAGCCCATCACAGCTGGTTCCTGTGAAGATTGCTCTGAATGTGCCAGAATTTCTATACAACTAATTATCTTAAGCATTCAATATTTAAAGACTTTACAACCTCATGCAATTCTATCATTTGGCATCTAACTTTCCCTTAAAGTAGAATCTGCAGTTCACATTAAGTGAAAGGCTGTATGTCAGACACCCCAAAACAAAGTGAAACCACCAGGGGCAGATTAAGTATACCATGTGCCCCGGGCTGTTATTTTTTAGATATGGGCCCCCGCATGCTCTCCCCTAACCCCACCCTCAGTCTTACCTCAGACTCCTCCTATGGTCCTCCTCCACCCTAAGGTGCTTTTGCTTCATGTTTTTCTGTATTTTAGGTACAACACATGCTCAGTGTAGGGACTGAGGCCAAATAGTGTAAAAACTCAGGGTATATATATCAATTAATCTAACACTGAAGTCAAATACATTTAAAGTAACAGAAACAGCAGTTACCGCCCACATAGTGCCCCATACAATGCAGCAATACCCCCATATAGTACCCTGCGGTGCAGCAGTACCCCATATAGTGCCCTGCAGTGCAGCAGTACCCCATATAGTGCCCCATACAATGCAGCAATACCCGATGTATTGCCCTGCAGTGCAGCAGGTAAACTTACTTCTACCCAAACCCTCCCATTCCCAATGCTCTGCTGCCCCCCATCCCGTGCTGTACTACCCTAACCCTCCCTTTCCCCATACTGTGCTGTCCCCTTACCATACTCCACTGCCTCAAATCATCCCTTATCCCATACTGTGGTGTAATAACTCCCTCATTTTCTAAAACTGCGCTTCCCCCATCCCCCATTTCTTCCAGGCACATAAAAATGCAACCCCACAATGACCCACTGTGACTCCACAGATCAGTGGTGGCGAACCTTTTCGGCACAGAGTGCTGAAAAGTGACATCACTCACCAGCACTTATCCCGAAGTGCAAGTGCTGATGAGTGACGTCATCGTGCCTCATGTCAGGTAAGAGCTCTGCCGCAGCTATCCTATCAGCGAGCGCTTCTTCAGCGCATAAAATAGAAATCAGGTTCACGGCCTGCACTGAAAGAGCACTCACATGCTGGGGGGGGATCAAGGATAGCAGCAGTGGCGACCGCGTGCATGCCCTTTCTGGCACGTGCAATAGGTTTGCCACAGCTGCCATAGATCATAATGACTGTTCACTAATGTGCCAGGAAATGATAGCTGCAGCTGGATTTATTTAGAACTGTCTGACTCACAGACTAGTGAGGAACTATAACTCCGAGGTCAATCAACCAGTTGTGATTCAAGGGACAAACCCCATTTTTCTTAGGAAAAGACTGCATAAGCTGGTGAGGAACGATGAACCCCCTGTCAAACAACTTACATTTATAACCTGTAATAGAAAAAGTTTGGTGGGATTGTAAATGCCATTTAAAGAGCGATCTTCAGCTTTGAAAGAGTAACAGGTTAAGCATTTCTGTGTTTTAATAATAAAATATGAGCCACTTCTGTTTTAATATCAAAGAAACAGCTTAAGCTACCTTTCTGCTTGTCTAGTCTATGCCCCATCTTAACTGTGTAGCTGGTGGCTGTATATTATAGTAGACAGTGGCACGTTTAACATTCACTCAGGCACCCAGGAAGTCCATTTTTTAAAGCTTTTTGTTTTTTAAACAAAACAGCTTCACATATTTATTAATACATTATAATTAAAAAAAAAAAAAAAAAAAAAAAAAAAAAGCATAAGCCACAATCCTTTAGAGCAGGGGTCGGCAACCCTTTGGGCTGAGGGAGCCATATACGTGCAGCTCTCTCAGCCCTTTTTAATCTGGAGCTGCTGACGTCACATAGGCTCCGGACTGACTAGCAACCCGGAATCGCGGTGACGTCAGCGGCTCCGGATTGGCTAGCAACCCAGAAGCGCTGAGAGAGCTTTCTCTGTACTGCCCTTGCCGGCAAACTATAACAAGCGGTGTTTGCATGTGAGCACTGCTCATTACAGTCAAATAGCCAGATGTGGTCATCAAAAGAGCCACATCTGGCTCAAGAGCCATAGGTTCTCGACCCCTGCTTTAGAGGCTGGAGATCCCCTTTAAAAAAAAACAATGTCACAGCAGTACAAATTCTATTGGCATGAAAATGGACAAACGAAAGGTTTAATTTTTTGTTGCATTTCTCCATAAAAAGGTCACTATTCATCATGAAAAAATGCATGAGGTAAAAGGTGCATGATTGCCTCTAAATTAATATACATAAAATACATGTGTATGCTGTGTTAGCTATACTTGTTAATTGACAGAGATTATAAATATTTCATATTGAATAAGGCATTACTGTGTGCAATTAAAATGTTCACTGCACCAGCAAGCCGATCTGTGTTACACCACAGTGATGCGATCCTCTTCACTTCCTGCTTCCTATTGGATTCTTGGTAAATTGAACAATCGCAGAAGCAGAATTCTCATTTAAAACTGCTTCTGCCATTTACAGAAAATTCATCAGGAAGTGAAAAGGAACACATCTAGGCACGTAAGAGATTGATTTGCTAGTGATAGCAGGAGGCAATGCTGGATATAATAAACCCTCAGTAAGTATTTCTGCCCTCCCCACTTAATTAAGAATCACCCTCATTCTTAATGAGCTTTAGTTCTCCTTTAAAACTCCCAGAGCAGACACTATGCAAGGCCCATTACAATGTACACAGATGGACCCTACAGAAGGGCTGGTCTGACTGTTACACTGCCATTTAGTTTCATTTGATAGTATTAAGAAGCCACATGTGACTGGGCTCCCCCTGGTTTGCTGACCTGTTAGGGACTCCCACAGCTGCCCTGATTATTAAGCCTGGACCTCTTCCACTGTATTTTCCTGCAGCAGCAAGGTGTTTCTGAACAGCAATGTCAGAAATTATATGCGGTTCAGTTATTTCATGGGACCACATGGCAGTCATATCTTTTTTTTTTTTTATATATATATATATATAACAGAGAATCAGTCCCACTGATCACAAAAGTCTCTATCTGAAATATTTGGCTTTCATAACTGCTTTGTGGAAAGCAGAAAGATATTTGCCAGCCCCCCTGTATAAAACCAATGTTGGTACATTAGCCACACCAGATGGCACCTGGGTAAAAGTCTTCTACCTGTCTTTCTGTGAACAGCAGCACAGCAATTTCTACCATGCACAATCTAATGGAAACTGCTAGATTTCCAGGCTCGACTTGTATTAGTATAGCATTCTGTTTCCTCACACTCATGATGTGTGCAGATTTGTACAGGAGGTGCCTCTAGGAACTGAGAACACTAATCTATTCATGGCTACACCTACTAACCACTGCACTGTGACAGAGGAGTGCATTTTATCCCAAATCTTGAGCCACTCCTAGTCATGCACAGTATAATAAGCATTACTTATTTCACTAGACCACCACTTTGGCATCCAACATATGTTTTGTTTTTTGACATGTGACACAGTTTAAAATAAAAACCAGCTAACGCCTAAGCTAAGTCAATATTTTGCAGCCTGAATTCGATCACATTAATACTTTTCATTTTTGTTTTTGATTCCCGGGTGCAATATCCATAAATGAACATGACAACTATGAACATGCTGTACGTTCTATTTTTTATTACTAAAAGTGTAAATTTAACATGCTGTTATTTGTTTTCAATCTGATGCCGCAAGATCAGCCCCCAACACAACTGTTCCACTAGGTTTAAATCTGCCAGCACTCCTTATTATTCCATGCATGACGGCAACCTTTAGAATTCACCATCTGCTAAACAAGCGGTTTCTATCAGAAAGCAGATTCACTGCGTGCCCAAATCAATATCTATTGGCCAACTCGGCATTGATATGACAACACAGTGGAGTTTATTGGCATCATCAATCACCAATCAATATAATTAGAAGCTTGGCAGTCTCATTTTTATGAGGTGAGGACGATTTGTGGGAAAGGTCCCTAAAGACTGGGTCAGAGGTAGCAGGTCTCTCTGCCAGGGGCAGGCTGTCACAGCACTGAAAAATGCTAGTAATATTCCTAAATGCATAGGTTGGATTTATCACTATTCCTTTCACATTACCCTGAAGGATACATGCTACAAGATCCACATCCACCAGAATTAAAATCAAATCCCTCAAAATGGAATGTATCAAGTCATGAGCAATTTAAACACAAATTCAGCAGAGAATTAAAATCTTGACCTACAGACTGGATTGGGAATCTATCTGATATGAGCCCACAGAGACCACTGGGATGCAATTTTTAAAAATGTATTGTCAAAATGCGCCAAAGCTACAGCTGAAGGCAGATGGATGAAGGTCCAAGGATGATGGCCAGAAATGATTGTTTCTAGTAATTGATGCTTCTTTTATCCTTACAGTTTGTATTAGAGCTGTTTGTGCCTAAGGAAGGTTGCCTTGGCGAGCCTAAGGAGGGTTGCCTTGGCATGCCTTGAGAGAGAAGCAGCACAACACCGAGGCTTAGAGGGAAGAAAATGTGCCCTGGCCTCTAGGTTAAACGCTTGCCACATAATACACACTGGCCATTTCACTGCAATGTCTGCCAGCCACACTTTTTCACCCTGTAAAATCTATGGCAAACTTTTTGCACCTAATGCTACATAAAAGTAGTAATGGGTTTTCTCCATACGCCCTGGCAGTCACTCCATAATACAAGGCAATAATTAGCTTTCACTGCCAATAACAGAAAATCCTTATTTGATGGTTGAATAAAGGCAGAGTAGGCCAAAGGCTACTTCAGGCTATCCTCGACCATAAAACCTACAATATACATTAAATCATGTTTCTCATCAGTTCTATCCTACACTTCAATGCCACAACAGTCCAGATATTGTGCTCATCTATCCACACTATAGTGTTCAGTATCTATATACATGATAGTCATAGGCTTCCCATCAGTGGTCCTACCATCAGTTTCAGCTTAGTCTTGTTCCTATTGCACTGTATATCTTGGCATCTGATGGCCAAATTCATTTTTGTGGAAATGCTTGGTTCATATCTAGTGCGTTTCAGTGGTTATGACCTTCCCGGTCAAAATCTTTGTCTGACTAGTCTTTTATTATCCTTGTTTTAACACTGTCCTCCATGACACATTTGCTTCTGTGACTAGACAACAACAGGGCTAACTTGTCACCCACCTGGCTCTAAACATCTGGTATAAAAATGATGGCATGAGACACATTTTGTGTTTCTACAATATCATTTTTAAGTCCCTTACAGACATGTCAAAAGGACTTTCAATAAGATAATTTATTATTAGTGTTGTTAAAAATACAGATGGAGGAGGTTTAAAGCCATAATTGTGGTTATGTATTTTAAATACTCTTGCATATACTCGTAAAAGTCCAGCTAAAACCATATAACCATAGCCCTTTTATACAGCTAAAGAAATCCCTGGCACATTCCTAATTCCTTAGACATTACAGCAGAGATGCATTATGCATTTCCCAGTCACTCCCATACATAATTTAATCTAGCGCCTCAGTCGTGCCCACCATTTATATGAGAATGATCAGCACGATTAAGCACAAGTGTTTATATTCTTCATCTGTAATACACATTAGGGGTGTGCAGTGCAAGAGGAATGAAGGAGGCAGGAAGAAGGAGGTTCGCATAGACTGATTCACTGACACATTTGTCTGACTCACCAAAGCATCTGCTCCGGGATCGTGTGACTTGCCCAAAAATGTGGAGGGGGTCCAGTTATAGTGATATAGATCAGGTGGTGAATACAACAGTGTAATATATATGCATGCCCTGCTTTTACCCTAGTTATGGATAAGGAAGCCAATCGGAATTATACCCATGCACACTATTGCAAATACCAGTATCTATATCTAATATGAAACTTAACTGTGAAGAGTGCACAGTCAAAATAAAACTTGTCAAACTATACACGACTGCTGTAAACACTGTAGCTAAATTGAAACTATTAAGGTGTGACAGGTCTGTGTAAGACATGCATAGCATGGGTATTTGTAATTACACAGCAACAGAATCAATGTATTGCTTTATGTAATACAAATATGGATGAACAATACTAAAGGTACGGTCTTAGCCTTGAGTGTAATGTAGCTAAACAGAGGTTTAGATAAAGGCACTGCTTTGTGTACAACACAGGTACACGGCGTAAAACACAAACACAGATGAGAGTCCCGCTTGGAGTTGAACACAGATGCGTATTTTGCCCAATGTATTGCATAGATGCACACACTGCTCTGCATATTCCTCTTATAATACAGACATACTTACTGCTCTGCATACATGCACTACTCTGTGTATAATAAAAATACATGCATTGCTCTGCGTATGATACACACAGGAATTGATCTGCGCATGATAGTTATAATTGACATTGTTTTGGGTATAATATAATACACTAATCTGTTTATTAAAGATGCATGCAATCTCTCATACAACAGATATACTGCACATGTGACAACTGAGGTTACCAGATTGTGTCTTTGCATGAAACCACGGAACTGAAGATTATTAGTCATCAGACCAATACAAATTCATATTTATCTGTTACTAGGTGTGTTCAGTCAATCAGATGATGTGGCACTGTGTGTATCCTTCAGTACTGCTCTGACCTGATGAAGAAGGAATCAATGTCGAAAACTTGTCTTAAACAATGAACTATTAGTCCAAATAATGTATCATATAATACTAATCCCTTTACTCATATACTACACTACTCACCCCTCTACTCATATAATTCTACACTACTCCTCCCTCTACTCCTATAATAGTACACTACTCCATCCCTCTACTCATACTACACTACTCCTCCCTCTACTCATATTATACTACACTAATCCTCCCTTTACTCATATTATACTACACTACTCCTTCCTCTACTCATATAATACTACACTACTCCTCCCTCTACTCATATTATACTACACTACTCCTCCCTTTATTCATATTATACTACTCTACTCCTCCCTCTACTCATATAATACTACACTACTCCTCCCTCTACACCTATTAAACCAGTGCATGTCCAGCTCCACTCAGTCCTCTGCTGTACATTCATACTAGGCACAGATAAAATGGTTCTTCTCCTATACAGGCACCACTTCCTCTGTTGGCTCGGAGGGTCGGCTATGTCGCATGGTGTTCCTAATGTGTGGTTAAAAGTCCTTCTGCAAGCCCTTCACCCTCACACCGCATCAGAGTGAGAGAGACAGCCACACATGTCTCAGTCAGCACCAGAGAGAGAGACAGCCATGCAGTTATATGTCATACAATGGAAGGGTATGAATGCTGCAGAGAGTGCTGTTGTACTCTTTAGACAGCAGTAATGTGGCAGAGCTACAAACAGCTGTGCACATGGCTGAATAAAATACATCTGTGTAGTCTCCTTTTGGAGTAGTTAATTGGAAAGTGACCAAATTGTGCCTAGATAACATACGATTGTGTAGGGAATTCAGACTAATTTACACAGGTAATGAAGGGAAAGCATTGCATAATATGTCAGCACGATATAACAAATTATATAGAAAACAAATGAAAGAGAGAGACTTTAGTATGAGCCTCTGCCAAAGAGAAATAGAAAAGAGTGCTATGTGGATTACAGTCAGAGTGACCTGCTCACACAAACTCACAGAAAGAGTGGGATAGATAGATAGATAGATAGATAGATAGATAGATAGATAGATAGATAGATAGATAGAGAGATAGAGAGATAGAGAGATAGAGAGATAGATAGATAGATAGATAGATAGATAGATAGATAGATAGATAGATACAGATAGATAGATAGATACAGATAGATAGATAGAGAGATACAGATAGATAGATAGATAGATACTGATAGATAGATAGATAGATAGATAGATAGATAGATAGATAGATAGATAGATACAGATAGATAGATAGATACAGATAGATAGATAGATAGATAGATAGATAGATAGATACAGATAGATAGATAGATAGATAGACAGACATACAGATATTTTAATTAGACCAAGTTTATTATTTAAGACAAGCTTTTGAGAGATATTCTCTCTTCATCAGGTGAGAGAGGAAAAAGAGACAGATGATACAGAGAGATGATGACAGGAGAGAGACAGAAGGTATTAGGGTGGTACAGCAATGCAAAGAATGTAAGCCAGCGGCATGAGGTCACACACAGTTAAAACTGAGCCAAAACTGACACTGATCCCATCCTGCACTGCAGAAACTGTCTCAAACCTACCCAGTATTAGGCTACATCAGTGTTTTTCAACCTTTTTTCTTCAGGGGAACCCTTTGATGTAATAAAATTTCTGGAGAAACCCAGAAACCCTAGAAATCGCATAACGTGCGTGACGTCATTGATGTCTACATACCCGGAAGGTCACAGAGGGGAGGATGCAAGGCTGCGATCTCTCTCTGATGTGTCGGGTTATTATGCTGATTGCTAATGATGTGGTCTCGGTCCCTGCTAACAGTGATCGCTGTCAGATCACTGTTAGCAGGGACAGAGATCGAATCATTAGCTATCGGCATTCATTACCCGGCTCATCAGAGAGAGATCGATGCAATCTTTCTCTGATGAGACGGATAATGATGCCGATCAACCAGTGCGTCGCGGAACCCCTGGGTTGTCCTTGCGGAACCCTTGGCTTCCACGGAACCCCGGTTGAAAATCACTGGGCTACATTATGCATTTTGTAGCAGAATTACCACATGTGGTTAAAACTGCAACAAAAAACAGTACAAGAATGCTGGCCATGCACTTACATGGCAATCGCCTCAATCCTCCTGCCAGTACACAACAGTTTCTCAGCAGTCTGTCGCCATTAGACAGAACAGCAGTTAGGCACGATCACCCTGCGACTCAATGACATGCGTTTTGTTACCATCTTATAGTCCTCTTTCCCCATGCGGTTAAGCCTAAAACATACGGCACAGCCTTATAGCCTTAAAAGAAAAAGCATCCAAATCTTTATCTACTTTCATTTATGCAATCTCTTGTGGAAACTTCCAGAAATAGAGGGGAAAAAAACAAATAAAATCTGAAAACTGTACTTTGGTTCCCAATTTTGATTAACTACACTAACTGGGCAGCTTGTTATCATAGAGTAAACATTCCTTCATTCCAGGGCCCTCAACTAAAAGAATGTTCCCTCTTTACAAGCTGGAGAGGGGACAACTATTCTCAGGAACACAGAACATG
>WMED01007470.1:0-17620 GCA_019650415.1 Pipa parva
AGAAAATCATTGGCTCCTCTCTTCCCTGCATCCAGGACTTATATAACTCCCATCTCCTTTAGAAAGCCCTCTGTGTGGCAGGTGACCTCACCCACCCTCTTCACTGTTTCTTTAATCTACTACCCTCAGGGAGAAGAATGAGCAGTCTAATGGCTAGGACTAGTAGACTGCAAAACAGTTTCACCCACCAGGCTGTAAGAGTTCTGAACTCTCTCCCTGCTCTGCCTCTCCCACTTATCTAAACCCCCACTCTCACCTATTAACCTCCCCTCCTGTTATCACTACTCCCTATGACATTGTAAATTCAATAAGTACTCAGTGACTTAACCTGCCTCCAAGCTCAACATCCCCCCCCCCTTTCTCCCTTTGATACGCACTTTCACCTTCTATTACTTATTTTTATTTGTATTGTATTATTGTATTCTATTTATATATGGTATTTGCACTTGCACTTTACTTGCATTTGCACTTTACTTTGCCTACTGGTTCTTGTAATTTATGTTCCTATCCTCATTGTCATGTATGCTGGAGAGATGAGAAATGTAATTTCAATACTTGTATGTGCTCATGTACATATGTAGAATTGACAAATATCTATCTATCTATCTATCTATCTATCTATCTATCTATCTATCTATCTATCTATCTATCTATCTATCTATCTATCTATCATCTATCAGTGTGGTGTCATAACAAACTTATACTATGTAGCAAAATACGATACTCCGGCACTCCTAGTAGAGAGTGATCATGGCCAGAGTATTGTATTTTGCTACCTTTGTGTTTGAAGATGTCTGCATTTACTCCTGAGCACCCGTAAAGGTATAATATACTACCAGGGAATTTGGAGCGTTCAATATATATTTTTCTTTGAAACTTATACTATGTGGCATATTCAATTAAAGAGTGACATTTGTCTTTCAACTATTTACAAAAAATTAAAAAGAAAATAAGTAAGACCTGCAAAGTTTGAACATGGAAAATGTCTTTTATATAACATTTTCAATGCATTTCGACACTTTTTAATTCCGTTTCAAAATTTTCCTAGGCCATTTCAATGGAATTCTCTTATTTCTGCTTTACAGCTGTCTCACAGAATATAATAGTGTTTGCTAGGTCATGAGTGTCCAACAGTTTTCAGTCAAATCGAAATGAAAAAGGTTTTTGAGGCATCACAACTCCTGATGAAGGACCACAGTTCCGAAATGCGTTGAGTTCAGGAGGAAGCCAGTTGATGCTGTCTGGAACCACTAGAGACTGATACAGATACGGTAGTACCCCCACAGTGGCATGTTTTTATTGTGAGGCATTACAGCCTTTTTTATGTGTTATACACAAGTATTTGTGAACGAATTTTATTGTTTTTATTTACTATATATTAAAAGTTCATTTACATAATGCTATACCTCTGATATCTGGATTACAAAAAGTGGTTCATGTTTTGAGAGGATTAAAACCAGAAGTATGTCAGGACCTCCATGCATGTGATATTTGGAATGGGTTTCCATCTGAAGAGAGTAGCTGGTTGAACCAGGAGAGAGCTTTGGGAACAGATGCCAATCACAATACATTATTATAAGTCAAGTTTAATTATTATCTGGTGAGCGCTTATTAAGTACTTTTTTTGTCGACACGTGGTGGTGTGTGTCTATATTATTCAAATACAGCACTTGTGTATTGGGACATTTGGTTTCCCCTTTTCACCATATTATTTACTCAGATAAAGCACTATATAGTGCAATCTACTGCGCTTTTCCACAGAGTTTTTATACAAGATTGGTCATTTTGGGAAGTGAGGTGGATTCCCTTGGAGGAAGCAGCACAGGATTTGGACAATTCACTATATGATATCAGAGCGCTGCTGGAGACTCACTGTTGTTTTTGCTTTGAGCCTGTATGTAGTTTACATGAACTGGTTTTGCTTTCATTGATACATTCCTACCATATGATATGTTCAAACAGTAAGAAGTTTAAATTAGCAAGTTATTTAGAGATAATTGTTGTGAGTGATCACAATAGACAGCTTGATCTTTTGTCAAAAAACTTATTTCAAAAATGAGGTCCAGTGTCCCATATGCATAAAATGTCTAGCACTCCACTCTAGTGATACATTTAATTACATCTTTTGAAAACCTCACAACATCAGGATGTGGCTTACTCAACACTCTTCATTGTGTTTGTTAAGCTCTTTTTTGTTATTTAACTACACCTGGCCAGATTAAGCACTTTCAGTCATTAATTTTAGAGTAGATCTTAAAGAACCTTTCTTTGTAAGAGGCTGAAAAAAACAAATCAGTCTTTTGTCTTATTTGTGTTAATGTGATGTTAACTGAAGTTCTTAGAAGTGGCTTTGATAAGAAGACCTCTCAGTTTTCTTTACCACCTCATTCCCAGTTTAAGCTCATCCACAGACAAATTCTAAGCGCCTGTTAATGGGATGTCAATCTCTTCATTCTGCTCATTCTTTCCTTAATTCAACTCCTTTTGAAACCTGACCTGGTCTCTGTAATTTTGTATTTGAAGTCACACCTAAATCAGCATCATCAATTTGTTTTCTTTGTATTGAGTGGATTTAAAAGGTTGAAAGGTGTCTGTGTGTGTGTGTGGGGGGGTCAATGAAATTAAGAGAATTGTACTTTGTTTAAAGTAGCTATTTCCCTTGAATGCACCCCTAAAACGAAAACTAGATAAAAAGAGATTTAGAGTTTAAATCCTTGCTCATATATTGTCTTTGTCTTAACAGTCGGAGATATTTCAACCATCAGATCCAGGGATATATAGATTAAAACCTGATTAACTGGTTTGAATATATCTGAAATACGCCCCACCCACCCATGTTTATCGTCCCTTTCTTTGTACTTTCATTTATGCCTCAGACACAAGGCAATTTAGTGTAGACTTTTTAAACAACCAGTAACACAAAAAAAAAAAAATTCCCATTTGGATAACAGATATTCAGGTATAAATGCTTTGAAATTCCTTAATTTTATTGTTTTCTTTTTTTATCTTTACTGATAGCAGTCATGTTGTTAAAAAGACCTCACCCATTTCCCTTGTTTCCTATGATGCTTTAGATATTACATATACAGAAAGTGTACCCTAAATCCCAATTATTAAAGCTAAATATCTTACTTTCTTAATTTTATATACAACTTCAAATTAGTAGCACAGGTTGAATATATAATAACAATAAAGCATTTGAGGTATTGGCAACTGCCTTGCATGATTCCCCTTTTAGTTCAGTAGCAACTGAAAATACACCTGCAGGGTCCAAATAAGTAGATGTGTGAGGTGTTTTGCCATACACAGTAAAATGTGTGCACCAATTTGCCCTTTCCCTCCAAAGCATTACAAGTATCCTGCTCCCCCATAAAAAGAAGAAGACAATGACCCATTATGTTGGAAGAAGAAACCTTCCATACTGAGAAGTCTTAAATGATTCTTTACTAAGAAACACTATGTAATTTTCTGCAGGTGCAGATTTCATATGTAGCTGCAAGGCTGAATTAAGATTGTCCAATGGATTAGTCAAATGACTAATCCATCAGTTCATTTCCAAAATGCTTTAAGAGCTTGCATAGGATCTAGTAAGCACTTGTCCTTAGGTGGATAGATAGAGGTAAAGTTAATGTCCCAGCATGTTAGGGTGTAGAGGAAAATACTAAGAGTTTACCAGGAATGAATGTCTGGTGCCCTTGTTTGTGATTTGATAGGAATAAACATGTACTAAAAATCTTTTCTCCCCAATCTTTAGTTGGGATCCCAAACCCTAGATCCAAATTCCTGAAGTAGGCTCAGCCCTGTGAATAGATCTACAGATGACTGTGGTTGGTGTAGGCATAGGTGATATATACAGTATTCCATCAAAAAATTTAATGTATTTAATTGAGAGGGTGATAACGTATAATCTTAACACCAGAGGATGAGGAATCTATAGAAGAAGCAGGGTCAAGAAGTGATAAACTTGGCATGGTAGGCACCAATATCTGCAAACTAAAAAGAAGGCCACATACCTCCCAATAGTCCCAGTTTGGGTTCACAAAGTGTGTGACTTACTTGAAAAGGGGTGGAGTTTACCTGTTCAGAAAAGAAAGATGATTTTCCCAGTTTCTAGTTTCTGAACACTGTCAAGCAACTAGTTAAATAATACAAGAACATTTCAAAAGTAATTCTTTTATTTCAACTCTATAAAGTATACAACAGGCACTCGGCAATACGGCTGCAGGAAAAATACAGAGCAAACTGAAAGCAATTCATTATATGAAGAAAAAATAGTCATCTACATCAAAAGAGTGCAACTGGTCACTGACCATTTGAGGACAAACGTGTTCAGACAAAACAAATAAGTAAATAACTTTTCTTGAATACATCGTTAGAGAAGATCTAAGGAAGAATACTCATAAATATACAAAATAACCGACCATTTTAAAAGAGCAGAAAGTGAAATAGTTACTGTAGGCAACATCCGATGGAACCTCAGTCAAAGGCTCCATAACCACATACTCAAGAGTCTCAGGAATAATGACCATTCATCACAGAGTAGTAGCAACAGGAACACACTTACAGTACTGCTTTCTACGTGTATTGAGAGCTTGTGTCAAAAATGCATTGCATATACAAGAACTCAGTGATAGCAGTAGTCCTGATTTGCTAAGTGCCGTCAAAAGGGAAATTTCATTATTTGAGCACTGGGAGCGATAATGCAAATTAAAGGACCAAAAAATAAAGTATCCCATTGGATTGGAATGACAGTTATTCTTAAATAACATTTTAAAAAGTGTCATATTTTTTTAAGTAATTTTTTTGTATTTTGTCCATCAGTCTTGCTTTCAAGATTGCAGCCATTTTTTTTTTCCTCCGAAGTAAACAAATTGCCATCTAATCCCATTGTTTTATATAAAGCTTTAGACGATACGTATTCGTGAAGTGCACCCGGTAAGTCCAGTTTGTACAAGGACGGCTTCAGTTTGCAGAAAGATAGAGAGTTAACAATGCCATCAAAACCAAGAGTTAAACAGAATTAAATAGAAGACTTTTACATTTACTGCATAGGAATAACTGCCATGCCAATGATAAAAGCAAGTCTTTTATTCTGGTCTTACTTGTCATCTCATTAATTGTTCACATATGAACAAAAATTACCATAACAGGGTTCCCCAAATGAAAGCTAATTAGCACTTCAACTGCCACAAGTATGTTCCTAGACATTTTGCATCTGAGATTACTATTTTACTGGGATCTGGACTGGTGTGTAAAAAAAGTTATATAAGGGAGTAGAAGTCAGCTCTGTCTATGTAAGAATGTGGATAACATTTCTTTAAAGAACCAATCAGAAGATAAAATTCATATATAACCAATGGACTTTAATATGTTTAAATTGGTGATGTATTTGTTTAAGGTAACTAATAATTGCATCCCAAATAAATTATTTATCCAGCTAAATTTCTCTCTTGCTTCAAGGTGAATGATATACATCAAGTGAACAAATTTCCTGCTTTAAGGTAGAAAAAAATCATCTTTATTCTGTTTTGAAGGGAATCAATCATTTTGTTGATATTTTGTTCTTGGAAGAGAGAAATACTTTGGGGTTTATTCACTAAGGTGCGAATTTGACTGTCGAATTTGCAAACAGCGGATTCCCATAGCAAATCCACGACAATTTCCCCATTGTAAAGTCACGACAATTTTTTAATGTTAAGAATGCGACAATTTTCCCATAATAAAGTCACAACTGCAACACTATTCTCATTATAAAGATGCAACTGCGAGAGTAACAGCCTATTGCGACTGTCTTTATCTGGCGAATTTGCACCGATACGCAACAATTCAGACTTTAGTGAATAACCATGTTCACCTTGAAGAAATATCAGCTTTTAGTAAACTTACATTTGGGGGGAATATATATATATATATATATATATATATATATATATAAAGAAGGATGAAGATATTTCTATCTTACTCTGTCACCAAACTTTCATTCAGATTTTTTGTTTATTTATTAAAATTCAGGTGATAAATCTACGTATATTTGTTAATTATCTCCACATTTCAACATTATTTTGGTGCTTTTCTGATTTCTGCCTCATCCGTTTTACCATAGAAAATAACGGTACATACAAAGTCAGGAGTGGTAAACTAGGCAGTTTTCTAAAAAAATATAAATCTAAACTTTGGGCAGAAAAATGGAGCTATCAATTTGCCAGTCTGTAACAGTAAGTGGTTAAGCCCTACAAATTAATTCTTTATCACTTTTCAACCATATTAGCCCTTTTATAAACATCCTCCTTGGTATTTAGACATATTATGGGGGATATTTAGTAAAGTCAAAATTTTTTTAGTTAAGGCTAGAGAAACAGCCTATTTTTTTTCAATATTACTGTTTTTACCTACGGTATTTATAAAGATGTTTGAAGCAAATGTTTCTCTCAAAATTGTTTGCCTTCCTTGGGCTGACATAAACTATTATTTCCTACAGAGTTTTCACTTAGTCACAGGAAAACAGTTTTCCCTTTAAAAAATGAATAGAATTATTGCTGTCTGATGGAAGGTGGACCTAATAGAAAAACATTGTAATTTTTGCTGCTTGAGGGAAACATTTTTATGAATCATTTATAAATGAGTGGAATAAAAAAGTACAGGGAAATTAAAATTAAAGGGGACCTGTCACCTCAAAACTCAAATACTAAATTAGGTTCTACTAATGAAATAATCATTAAAAAAATATATATAATATATATGTATTTTATAAATGTACCTTTATAAGCATTTCTCACTGTTATCATCCCTATCAGCCCGACTTTCTTTTATGAGTCAGGTTGGGTAGGGGCTAAATGATGATTGACATTATAGCTCCTCCAATCAGATCCCTGTTAGATCTTGATTTAAGGGATCTGATTGGAGGAACTTTAATTTCAGTCATCCTTTTAGCCCTGCCCAACCCGACTCAAGAAAGAAAAGTGGGAAAATGACAGTGAGAAACACTATATAAAGGTACATTTTTAAAAATACATATATAATTTAAAAAAATGTTTATTTTATTAGTAGAACCTAATTTAGTATTTGAGTTTCGAGGTTACCGGCTCTCTTTAACGGGTACTTTGAAAAACTGATAGGGTGCTCCCTATTTTACAAAGATCTCACCATAGTTTCCTACTGTGAATATTCAAATTTGCCTTTACAAACGAGATTTATATGTTATTTTCCAATAATGGGACATATTTTTAGAGTGATTAAATAAACTCAAATATTTTTATTGACCTAAAAAAAGTAATTTTTGGTTTTCATTGCAATTTTTCAAGTTTGCATATTCATCTTCTGGTTCTTCACTACAATGTATTATTTTTGGTATTTAGCTGTATTATATTAGCTATATCAATATTTCTAAATATCTAATTTTTTTAGCAATTTCACTCAAAACTGTTTGAGATGTCATACCTAGCATACATCATTTCTCATTGATGATTTTATTCAGGTAAAATATGGGGCTTCAAAAATGACAGATAACTGTAAAAAAACAAAAAAATTGGAAAGCTTACTGAAAATTTTTTAACAATGAAAACATATTGCACTTTTTTGTTATTAACATGAGATTTTTTTTATCTGACCTCAATAAATTTAATAGAAAAGTTTAAAAAAACATCATACCTTAACCATTTTTGACCATTTTGCCTCATTATAAATATACCTTAGGCTGGTAGTGACAAAAAGTATTCTGTGAAATGAAAAAAAAAATTATATTAGGTGCTAAAGAATACAAAAATGCAGCAAAATAAAAAAATTAAAAAATGTAAAAAATAAAATGCAGCAAAAAAAAAATTTAATTAAATAAGAAGGAAAAACTTTCCAATAATAAAATGTTAGAGATAAAAAGACTGACTTGAGAACAAATATTACAAGCAGGGAAATTGTCAAAACCTCCTAGAAACCAAATATTACAGCAGCAAAATGATTTCATATCATTTTGATGGGATTTTTTTTCAGTTCTTAACCTAATTTTAACCTAATTGTCCCAGTAATACTAATTATTATTTGGGATCAGGAATGGTGGAGAGTTTTCAGCAAAATCGCATTGAAATATAAGAGTAAATTTAAAAAAAACATGGGGAAAAACTCTATCTGAGTTGAAAAGAAAAGATGAATAGATGGCTGTAACAGGACCAAGAAAAAATGTGGAATACTCAAAATGTGGAAATTACTTTTTTAAGGCATTTCTATAAAAAATATGCCCCCTGATCTCTGCATTGGCCCTTTGCCAAGCATTTTGGTACATCAGTATTGTTTTGATGAGTCAATAGCAGGTATAGATCTGATTACCATTTTGTAGCTTTAGATTTTAGCATTAGTCATTTGAAAATCTGTACACATCACCACAGATATCTATTGCCAACCAACATAAAAAATTTTAATTTTAACCAAAGCTGGTGCTTTAAATATATTTGGTCCATTGAATTATAATTTTTTTGGGTAAAATTTAGGAAAATTCACATAAAAATATTTGAGATTTAGATGGTTTTGATTGTGGAATGTGTTTTGTGAAAGGTTAAGGTCGTTGGATAATGAATGGTGCTGGTCACCAATGGAGCTGATTAAGTTTGTAATTTTCACCCAAAAAAAACTATTGATCCATCTGACATGTTAGTTTTCAGTCATATAAACATACGATCTAAAAGGTGACACTTCTTCTTTCTTTTTAATTTGGCTGACTTTTCGTTTGATTTTGGGACTTCTTTTTGCCACTATTCTTTGCAGTTTTAACATCACTTCAAATTTCAGTTGTCATAATTGTCTGATTTGCACCACACAGCTGTCCTTTAGGAAATGGTTTATGTTAGGTGTGGAGCGTTGAATAGACTTTAGTGAAATTACATCGATCATATTAGATTTTTTAGATAAAATACCACTAGGTTAAAATCGAAGAGTAGAAAAACGCTTTTTGAGGTAATTTTGCCAATGAATCAATTTGCCCTTGAAAATAGATTCATCTGAAAACTTACATTTGCCTCAGATTTATTTTTTTTACAAAAAGCTCCTATTGAAGGGAAATACCTATTTTTTTCATCTGAATTTCCAGTTTGAGTCAAACCCAACTTTACATAAGAGTTTAAACTCACATCAAACTAACATTTTCAACCTCAATTTTATTCTAGGAAAAAGAATATTGAAGACATCTGAGGTTTTCCTCATAATTCGCTATCTTGCACCCTAAATGAAAACTTTTATATATTTTGTACATCTTTGCACTTTATTAGACAGAGCTGCAGAACAGAATTTGTTTGCATTTTTTAATATATATATATATATATACAGTATATACGTATATACTGTATATATATATATATATATATATATATATATTGATAATGAAAGGGGGGAGGATTGGGCTAGTGACCTTTAAATAATTATCCCCTTTGTTTTTAAAGTTGATTGGTTGCTACCATAATCTGGCTAGGACACACTTCAAAAACTGTAATAAGTTTAATACACTAAAGGTGACGCATCTCCAGTGTAATACATTATTGGTGCACCTTAGCAAAACAGGGATACCTGTGTACAGATTTATAATATGTATGTATATTAATTTGACCCGCACATACATGTATACATTTCACAGAAATGAAGTTGCATCCCATTAACAGATACACAGCTCCAGTACATTGGACAGAAAAAAAAGACAACTTCATCATTTCTGTATTCAATCAATATATAATAAAGGCGTATAAATCTTCAGCAGAATTAACTGTAAAACGCAGCAAGCTAAGAAGTACAACATTTTCTTGAGGTGTCTTTGTCTTCATCATGCAGCATAACACCAAATTTTCGTCATCTTGTTTAAAGGATGCCATGAGTATAAGGCACTTGTAACAATGCCGGAATAGTCAAATTGAGATGAAAAACTGTGTAACGGATGAAGAACAGGGCACAGTGGACAGCATTCACTTTACAGATGAAATTCAAGTCTACTTGATCCTATTGAAACACTGCTCTTACAAAGAAGAAATGATGAATTAATGCCATGGATTCTACGGTCTTACAAAATATTAACACAAAAATAGATATACACAAATACGGTATTTGTCTGCGGTCCTGCTAAAAGGTTACAGACATACAATATGTAATGCAACCAGAGAATAAATGTACATCATCGCATTGCCGATTGGTATCCAGACATGCTTGGTACAAATGCGATGACATCAATTGGCTGTCTTGGAAAAGTCTTGAAAAGGGTTGTTGAACTTGTGACCAACAGCTACAAACTCCCAGAATCTTTGAACGTGTTGGGGGATTCTGAGAATAATAGCTCCCTAATACCCAAGCAACAGCAACTTAGATATCCAAGATCCAAGTACATAAGAAAAAAGGCAACCACAGTCGAAGAAATAAACCACTTAAGCAAAGATAGAACAAAGTAAACAATGTGCTAGTTACCTCTTTACAGGTATTTCCATAGTATCAGCCAACTATGGATGCTACAGCAGTGTGTTTTAAAGAAATGCTTTAAATTGATTTTCACAGTATTGTGACATCACCAAGCTGTCAAATAACCATTTCTTTGTTTTGCTTATTCATATTGTGTTACACATGAAGGCTAACATATGTTCTGTATGCTTTTAAAGCATAATTAACAGAAAACTATGATAAAACAAAAGGTTATGTCAGAGGAAATAGTGAAGGCTGCCATATATCAAGTATAGCGAACTGAAACGAAATATAAAAGGATCGGATTATATTATAAAGAAAAACACAAAATATAATGACTATTTTACATTCTTTTCCTTTGAAAAAGAAGTTGAAATTGAATGAAGGACATGATGAACGTAACCTTCTAGTTATTGTAGGAAGCTGATGGTTGTGATGAATGACTGAAATAACATTTTACCCTTCTATGTGTTGCTGTTCCAACAAACCTCAAATTAATACATTTGGAATGAGGACAAAAATGTAACAAATGGTTAATAATTTATATGTTTTCTACTTATGTTATTCCACTGAAGAGTGATTCTAAAAGTGAGGAATTCTAGATGTTTCTTGGACTACATAAAAAAATCATGTCTAGACTGGAAATCCTGGGAATAAGCTGTATTTCAACAAGAATTGGAGATACAGTTTGAAAATTAAGTATATAGATCAAATTTACAAAATGATTCTCATCTAGACTATAAATTTATTGGACAGGGATACTCATCCTGTTGTCCTCAAGATGTTCTTGTGCACACATTCACTGATATATGTTTGGAGTGGCTCAGTTAGAGACACATGGGTAGCCAAGAAAATCCTACCACCTCCCATATATGTCTCTTCCCTACATACAGGATGTGCCTTTGCCTATTCATACTTCCAGTATTCCCTTTTCTAAAGAGAAATTCTATTATTGGGTCCTAGGACTCCACTACAGTCTTTACCCCTGTATCACCTGTATCTGTAGCCCTGTCTTTTGAAAAATAGAAAGAATTGTAATTAAAAAAGCAACTTGAAGGACAACATTTAAAAATCAGTAGCCAAGATCAACAGTGTATCTTAGTAAGGACATTCAAAACTATATATATATATATATATAGAGAGAGAGAGAGAGAGAGAGAGAGAGAGAGAGAGACAGAGAGAGAGAGAAAGGGAGAGAGAGGGAGAGAGAGAGGGAGAGAGAGGGAGAGAGAATGACATTCTGTTGGTAACTTTAACATAGTGAGATAGAGCCTTCAGAATTTTATATACAAAAGGAAAAAAGGAAACTAATGAAAGAAAACCTTTAAACATAAGATGAGAATGCTTAATTTTATGTTAAGTGATTGGAGTCAATAAACCCTAATGAATAAAATAAAATGTCAATAATGTTCACAACTTCTCAAGAGCCATCGTGAATAAAAGAGGTACAATGTTGTATGTCAAGGATTAGACAACACCATCATAGAAATACATTATGAAAGATGATTCATGACATTGATGCAGTGTTTATGTAACGAGTCTTATTCCGTGTATAGGTAACCTATTATGTTCTATTGCTCTTTATTTAATAATCTTCTACTGTAGAATAAACTGTGAGATGAAATATGCCTATGTTCCAGTGATCTTTCCCATATGTTAAAATAATGTTAAAAATAAACAATGTCAAATCTGTAGAAATGATCAGATTTAAATATATAACTTCCTTCTAGGAGCTGTTTATAGAATACTTTAAAACATGGGAAATACATATTATATTTAACTGATAAAATCCCTCTATAGGTGGCGCTGGGCAGCTTATACATGATCCTGGCATCATTAGCACTCAGTTTCATGATGAAAGGTTAGTGTCTCAGTCTAGTGTCGGTAGTCCATTAAATTTATTAATAAAGAAAAGTGTTGCTACTTATCTGGTTATAAAATATACTAGGGCTGTTGTCAGACTAAGATATACAGGTAGCAAGGGCAGCCCTAACAATGACTGGCATTATGTTAAAGAACCAGTGGATATATATAATGATTGCACTGAGAATATGAACATAGACACAGGCAGAAGAGATCCCTTTTGCTGAATTAAATTGAGTGGTACTTGCAGTTAATCTTATGCATTATGAGCGATGTTGTATTCAGCAGTGCCTACTTCCTCTACAGATGATTCATCCAGAATCTGAACTTAGGGACTTGACCAAAAGGCTTCAGAATTATTAAATATTCTTAAAGGTGACCAGCAACTTTCTGAAACTGCACACATGTAAGTTTTCCAGGACACTCAAGCATGTTGATCAAGTCCCTCACTTGAGATTCTAAACTGATCAGATTGACCAGCAGTAGGTAAGACAAAAGATGCCTCTGTAAGAAACTATCAATTTTAAACCACTTTAAATAAATAAATAATATGTACTGCTAAATTCATTCACTCCAAAGTGACTGGCACATAACTATTTGTGACTGGTTCTTTAAGTCTTCTAATTACTTGTGTGATATCATAAAGCCTTGTGCATCTCTTATTGGTAAACTACAATTCATTATGATTTATGTGTGTAATGGTATTTTGTAACAGTGTTGATCAAGTTACAGAACTTTTATTTAAAAAGTATTTAAAATGTCTTGTGTTCAAAACAGATACTCATTGCCACGTGTTCTGTATGGCAGTAATTCTGTTATGATAAACAGTTCAAGGGCTATCCATCTAATTAATTAATCTATTCTGGAAAAGTTGCTTCAATAAATTACCCTATGTTCAATTACCCTATGTTCTGTCCTTTCTGTGAATTATCCAACTTTTTGCCATTTTTACTTAAATGGAAAAATTAATTTAGTAGTAAGATTTTTGAATTTGGTGTCACTTGTTTAAAGTAAAACTAAAGTGCTCATAGGTCTAGAGAGTGAGACATCCTGTGTGGTCTAATTATACTTATCTATGATCCATTATTTTTGTCTCCCACTGCCTTCTGCCTCTTGCTTATGCTAATCTTTATCCTGCAATTTCCAGCATCATGATGTCTCTGCAGGTCTGCCTCCTCTCCTACATCACTGATGCAAGCACTGGGGAGAAACAAGAGGCCAGGAAGTGCTGGGGATTGTGACAATGAAGAAGGTTGGCCCAAGCAGGAAGAAAGAGACAATGGAGGATAAAAGAACTGGATCAATAAGTATAGGCCTCCAAAACTGTCTCAACCCTAAACTTACAAGCGTTTTAGTACTTCTTTAAATCAATATGTACTTTGCCACGTTCTGCATAATTCTAACCCTGGAAGTATACTATTTTAATAAAATTAGCAGTTATCCATGTATCCAGCTCAGTTTTAGTAAATTAGATTTAATTTAATCATTATATTATAGATATAGATATATATTTTTTACATTTTATAATTTATCGGCTCTATGATCTGGGAAAGGAACGTGTTTAATGTCACTTTTGTTGGTGGCTGCAATTACAGTTATCAGAAGCCACCCCACTCTAACTTATCAGCCACGTGAGCAGATGGAGTATCTTTGACTCAATTAAATAACCCTCCAACATCAAATACAGCACCAAAGAGTAAGAAAGGCTATGTCACAACCTGTCACATGGTCTGAAGAAAGAATTGAGCACTTACACACTTGGGTAATAATTAATTTGACAAAATGATTAACTGTACATTGTAGAAGACCAGAAGCTACAATCCACATTTTACACAGTGAATGTTACTTCAGTGTTTCAGCCAGGAGCATTACCAAGTGTGTGGTGCACCTGACACTGACTTCTGTTGCATTTTGCACTGAAAGACTTTACCCAGTTACTGGAATTATTCCTTGAATATCAGTTATTCTTATAAGTCATGGATAATATAATATATAATTGCAGGAGGGCAACCAGTGCAGTTCTGGCCTTAGTCTAGCAATCACTAGAATAATTATAATTAAGTATAATTTGGGGCCAGATGTTCCACCATTTTTTTTAATCAGTAGCCCAATTATTTATTGATTAAATAAACTGTTTTACTGTTTTTATATTTAAATGTGGTCAGCTGTTTGGTGGCCTCCAAGAGCCTTTGAACTTTGGGAAATTAATGCCCTGATTGTCACTTTGAATAATAGGCCCATGTTCATTTGCGGGCATTGGTAATTCATATGTTAGCAAAGAAATTAAATATTAATGGGCAGGAGCACTATCATGGGAAAAAATGTTAATTGCTGATTATTAAATTGTTTTGATAATAATTCTATTCATTACCATATTTGAAAAAGTACATTTCTTTTCATTTACATCCATGAGCTTACAGCTCAGCTGTAGAACAGTGTATAGGGCACTGGATTCAGTTAAGTCTTCATTGCAAAGAGTAGTAAAAAGTGTAACAATAAATGGCAATGATGCAAAAGAGCATAGTGATTCAATGTGAAAAGGCCATTCAAAGGAAGAAAGACTAAGTAATTTCCATCCCCCATTTTAATGAATGAATGTTTATCATGATTATGATGCATCTAGGACAATGGTCCAATCTTAAGCAAGTGAAATGAAAGAACAGCCAATTACATCTATAGAATGAGAATGAATGAATCCATACCTTCCTTGATGAATGTCAACAGCATATGAAGCAGTTGTGCTTTTATTAATATAATTTAAAAAATAATCTGACAAATGAAAAGGTTAACATTCAGTTTTTGTCATGAACACAAATGGAAAAAAAAAAATAAAATAAAATACAGCATGTAGAACAGTAGTGAAATGAACATAATGATCAGATGGTTTTGTGGTCCTCAAACATTATGAGAATTAACGAAAAGTCCTTTCCATTTTGGGAGCAAAATTAAGCTTTTGTTTCTATTTGTGTGACTGACTGTACTAATATTTTTATTCTAGACAACTGGGCTAAATCCTTGAAAAAGCATCCTCTATATGTATACTCTGACCTGCAGTAAAATGCCCAAGTTTCAACCCAAGTCTAAAGATTATCAGATTGCAATTCAACTATCGTACCGAAATAAATTATTACCCTTTCATCCTTATAATTCTAGCTTTGTATTATATACACTTCCACCCCTTTTTGCACTGGGTTTTTTCAGATGTTAGCTCATGAAACTATTTTAGTGATAAAAAGCATATTTTTTTCAGTTACTATTATTACTTTAAAGAGGATTTGCTCCAGGACCACCATTTCAAGTTCTTATATTAAGGTCAAACTTAAAACATGTTAAAGAGCATTATTGTTGTCTAAGCAATAAGTCCGAATGCCACTGGAGTTACTGGAGCAGCATCAATCAAGGCATCATGGTGACCCCGATCACTGATCTTCCCCCCAATTCCTTCTATTTTTTTTCCTTTTTTATAATTTTTTTTGCTCGGCAGCCGTGTCTCAGGAAAGCTGTCTTCAGCAAGGCAGAAGCAGGTAAGAAAATGCACTAGAAGTCTATATCCCATCCTGAATTATCATCAGGAGGTGGTTCTTCATTATCCTCAGGAAAGCTGTCGAAATTGCTTGTGTCTGTTGGTGATGCAACCTGCCAAAGAAAAAAGGAACACTTTTCTTTCAGTTACCTTTTAAACTGACCTAAAATTTGTAAGGACAGGGTTCATATTTATCAAAATAAGGAAAAAAAATGAGGTAGTATGGAATTATGGGGTAATTTAGCCAACCACAGAGGTATAAACCTGCCTTAAAAAAATTGGTTACAATTTTCTTTACATTCTTTAAACATGAGCCAATCTAAACAAAACTCCAGAAAATAAATTTAGAATTTTTCTTGCCATAAACTCCCACTTTGTTTAAAGATGCATCTAGGTACGATCTTTAGAACCACTGTAATTAAAGGGGTAATGCATTGATCTTCTCTAGAACCACTGTAATTAAAGGGGTAATGCATTGATCTTCAATAGAACCACTGTAATTAAAGGGGTAACACATTGATCTTCTCTAGAACGACTGAAATTAAAGGTGTAATGCATTGATCTTCTTTAGAACGACTGTAATTAAAGGGATAATGCATTGATCTTCTCTAGTACAACTGTAATTAAAGGGGTAGTACATTGTTAGCTTTTTTGAGTGCTTTGCAAATCCAAGTTCTTTACATTTTTTAGACTGGTGGAGTTGCATTTAGAAAGTTAGTGAGCACCTAACAATCTCCTTAACTCATAGATAACTTTTGTGTTTGGATTGGGAATGTGGTTTATGTAGATACAGATGACTGAAGTCAAACATTTTTTGGAAGTGATGCAGGCTTTGTTTCCCAGCCATAACTACATTAAAAAGCAAACTGCAAAACACAAAGTGATCTTTCAATGACGGCAGACTTGCTGACTAAGTAATTGTAAAATGACACTCTACCAGTTTTATAAAATTTATGAAGTTGTATCGTAAAAACTTTTCCAAAGCAACAAAGAAAGCTAAATGAGAGGTTCCCTATTATTTTAAATAAAATGAATAGGAATTAGTATACACTGATAGCAAACTTTTCATAGGAACAGTCACAAATAGTAAATAGTTATCATATTAGCTAGAAATTTCCAGGAAAATGATTAAGAATTCTGAAGAACCAAGAATGGTTCGCTGTACCATTTCCACCTACATTGACCATGTAGGTATAAATATCAGCGAGTTGCTAGTTGACTGATTCTTTAGGACTGATTTTTAGACTTCTGAAGCCTGTTTCTGAATTTAGATTGCAAACTGATCATCTACAATGGAAGTCAGTGAGGGAAAAGTCGTTTCAGTAAGGAAGCATTTATAGATTTGAAATCACTGAAAAAAAAATTGTATTTTGCAAAATTAATTTGAAACATCTGACATTTTAAATAAAATGCATTTGAGGAATTTTCGTTTTTTATTAGTTCTATGTGTTAAATGCACATGATTTCAGAATGATGATTCTGCAATTCATCACGTTATACAGTCACTATTTTATTAAACAGAGAGCTTTATGCGTTAAACTAGATAAATCATCAATAAAACCTCCAGAATACAGGTATTAATGATATCCCATTTTGGCATTTAGTGATTCTGAAAATGTGAAGATTTCAATAAAAGATCAATTTCACTGCTTTTCAGAAGGAATTAACAAAACAGAAATATCTCAATAACCAAAAAAACATTTTTTTTTCAAATGACAAAATGTATATCTGAGCCATGGTACTGGGTGGGGCAAAACATATTTAAAGGAACAGTCCAGCCTGATTAATAAAAAGTAATGTGTGTTGTAAATGCAT
>WMED01007471.1:0-14113 GCA_019650415.1 Pipa parva
GGGGGCCAACCAGGAAACAAGAGATCAGGGACCCACCAGGAAACAAGAGAATGGGGGCCTTTCAGGAAACAAGGGATTGTGGGAGGACCACCAGGAAACTTGAGATTGGGGGCAGGTGCATTAGGAAATAAGAGAATGGGGGTACCCCCAGGAAACAAAAGATCAGGGGCCCACCACAAACAAGAGAATTTGGGCGCTCCAAGAAACAAGAGATAAGGTGTCCATTATGAAAAAAGGTTTCATTCTAGTCTCTTCATTCCCCTGTTAAGTCTATGCATTTTGAAACTCTAAGTATATTTGCTAAGCCTGGCACGGCGTGGACCCAACGCAATCTTTAAGGTACAGAAAGGTTCTGTCCTACAGAATCTGGGACACTTGGGGGATATGATGCTTAATGGTAAGTTTATTAGAGATGGGACAGTGCTATAAGGTATTGCAGGCCCAGTGTCAATATATCATTCATTGAACCACTGAAAGTTGGTTCACATATCTGTTGTTTTTTATTTATTCACTTGCTAAAGCCTATTTTCTTTATAGGAATATAAGCAATTTGTCAAAGTTGTCAGGAAGTGATACATTTCGCTGTTAACAAACCGACATTTAATAGAATTTTAACTCTACTCCTGTGAATTCCCCTTAATGTATTCTCTTTCCGTAATGGTCTAAAAGTTATAGCAATATCGGCAGGCTTGTTACATGTTATATTAAAAGTTTGGCTTGTGTTAGAATAAAAAAATATCCAGTCTTTATATATATTGACTTCTACACAGTCCTATATTAAATGAGTTTATAACTAATGTATGTATTTATAACTGAATGTAGTTTTTTTTTTATAGATAATACATGGCAACATTACCTTGCCAACTAGAGGGAAATATACCCAATGCAGGACTGCACAGATTCCAGTACAACCTGGTTTGTACTATATTACTTTATAGTAGGATTGCAATTTATATTTAGCACCAGATAATATGGTGGTTGAAAGGTGCAAATGACATTGCTCCAAAGCAAATGCAAATACTGTAGATTCACAATTTAAAGGGGAAATATAGTCAGATTACATCTTTTGATATGCACTACTATACCTTAATGAGAAGTGTTTCTCCCTTGTTGATGTGTAATACATTATTCTGCTTCAGATGAAAGAGCACTAGAAAACTCCCGCACCAGGAAATGTGTGTGACATGTACTGGCCAGTTTTCCATGAAAATGTACCTCCCCCGGACATTTTTGCCCTACTTACTACTTAGCACATGTGCACAAGTCAGCTTTCCCTCTGTAATCTCCTGCATTCCAACTTAATTTATGTTGCCAAAAGGTCAGCACACTGCTTAACCAATAGCAGTCAGGCAGCTTTTGTGTAGAACAGAAAGGAGAGGGGGAGGAAAATGTCAGCTCTCAGGAAAATTAATTAAAGGAGAACTAAAGGTATGAAACAAGATAAAAACCTTACCAGTTATAGTGGTGAATCGCTACAGTCACAGCATGAGCTGTGCTGTAATTAGTCGGCACCCAATGCTTCTTCACAATGTGCTGGCTGACAGAGAAGCTAACGCAAAGCTCCTCCTGACTTGTTTCACTGATGGTGATAAATGGTTGAAACATCATCATGTTCATTGTGGGGGCCAATGAGAACGATCCCCACAATGAGTGTGATGATATGTGAGGCCAGTGAAACAAGTGGGAGGAGCTTTGCGCTGGTTTCTCAGTCAGCCTGCACTATTAAGAAGCATCGGGTGCCAGCTAATTACAGCACAGCTCATGCTGTGACTGTAGCGATTCACCACTATAACTGGTAAGGTTTTTGATAAGTCTATCTTGTTTGATACCTTTAGTTCTCCTTTAAGGGAAACAAGATGCAAGTATTATTTCTTATTTCTTATTATTTCTTCCCTAAACGTTTTTTGACAATTTGTGTCAGCAATTGGTTTAGTATAAAGGAGTTTTATATGTATGTGTGCAGTTATATCAGCACTATTGTGCCCCTTTAAATACATTTATGTAATACTGGGGCTATCTGAGGTTTGGTTTTATGCTTTAGAGACATTATTACATTCTCTACAGCATGTTATAATCTCTCTGTTGGAGATTTTCAATATCACATGACTAGGAGGCAATTTTAATGTTACTTAACAGGAAGGTTCAATATTAATTATCCTTATAATGAAATAGACTGTAAGGGCATATTCTATATTTAGGTCACTGTGAGAGAAGCATGTTCATAAAACATGCATCTGTAAGTACAGTACTGCATGATAGAATCCATCTCCATGCAATAAGCACCTGTGCATGGAATATTGCAGTTGCACCTTAAGCCTGTCTATACAGTATCTCCCTAAAGACTAGTTTATGAGATTAGATACTAGTGGTCATCATAAGAAGTGGGTATACAATAT
Organism: Pipa parva; assembly: GCA_019650415.1. Taxonomy (NCBI): domain Eukaryota; kingdom Metazoa; phylum Chordata; class Amphibia; order Anura; family Pipidae; genus Pipa; species Pipa parva. The sequence goes on from WMED01007471.1 coordinate 2,397, forward strand.
ACCTTATAGCCAGTTCATCAGAATTAGGAGAAACTGTTCAAGAGACGAGGATTTTAATAAACAATCGTGTGAATTGATTGAAAGGTTTAAAGCCAAGGAATACCCTGTAGATCTCGTCACAAATTCTTTGGAGAGAGCAAAAGCCACTCCACGAGAACAGACATTACAGTCCAAACCAATTAAAAGATGTAACAGGGGGTTAACGAGGGATTTAATACATCCTTTGTTTCTTGATTTTGTGCTAATGTGGGTAAAATTTTGAATGTGGTAAACATACACTGGCACATTGTCAAGTTAGATCCGATTATTGGTCATCTTTTACCGGAGAGACCACATTTTGTTTACACCAGAGGACAGACGCTAAAGAATTTACTTTCACCCTCAGAGATTAGTAAACCGATGAAAGATGTTGCAATTGGCAAATGTTTGGTGGGCACTTTTAAGTGCAATACCTCAAGATGTTCCTGCTGCCCTTTGATTGCTCCTAAACAAATACAAAATAATATCTTTAATAATAGACCAATGATAGGTTTTTACAACTGTAATAGCATCTATGTGGTGTATATGCTTATCTGCCCCTGTGGTAAAAAGTATGTAGGACGAACGAAGAGGAAACTTGGCAGGAGAATATATGAGCATACCAGAAACATCAGAATCGGTTTGGATACCCATTCAGTGTCATCACATTATAAAGTGACATATAATATGAATCCACAAGGAACTTATGTCCTTGAGCAGATTAGCCATCTCATTCAGGGAGGTGATAGGTTCAGGAAGTTATGACAAGGGGCACCACTACCTTGGCAGTGCATGAATGTTACAGACACACACACTCACAAGAAGAACACTGTGGAGTAGAGCGCTGGCTTATCCTCAAGTAGTGTTTGTTTGGCAAAACGCGTTGAGAAACTTATCTGAGGACCTGAATACCTTTTCTGCACTTATTTACAAAGCGCTTAACTACTTTCTGTTTGTGAGTACATTCATGCATTTTTAAAAATTTGTATTTTTAAGCAGTATCACGCTATGTACCTTCTTTTTGTATAATACATGATTCTGAGGAGGTGGAATTTACTTCTGAAACAGATAGAGGAAGGACCAATTGATTTTTCAGTGCCTGTACCTGAGCACTATCTGGTGAGTGCAAACTCAAGGGGGGGCTAATTGTCATCCCCAGCACTGTTAAACCAGCACAGTCCACTGGAAGCTATTGCAGCACTATTCACTTAGTACATAGTATTTTCAAAGCACAGATTTTTTTGTTTTAAGTATATTATACTTTTATCTGAAGCGCTCATTCACTTAACTTCTCATCACAAATATATTTTTTTCTTTTATGTTTGATTTCTCATTTACACTTCACCTTTTAAAAGCACATTGTGTTTTGTCAAACAATATCACACTAGGGGGTTTTTCTCTTATCGCTATTACTTCTTGCCAGCGCATCCACTATTTTCGTTTGCACAATTTTTTTTGGGAGTCTTTCTGGATCTATCATCTCAGTACCCTTGTCTCCTTTTGGTCTGAACATTAATTTGGACCTGTCTGCATTTTAATCTACTTGAGTTCTTGGTGTGTGTTTTGTGTGTTTATGTTTAAGCTATGTTAGCCAGTTTTTAGACATCATTTTTTAGTTCACATCCATTCTTAATGGATCATATTTTATTTAATTTTTGGGGGGTAGACTGTCTCATCAATGTGCAATATATAATCCTAGGCTTATTTAAACTCAACCTTGTATCTTTTCTGAATAATAACTTAAAAAATATAATTTTTAATCTTTTTTATTCTACTTCCCCTTTAACTTGCATAATTAATGCATTTTTAGTTGGCACCAACTGGGTTATATTTAATTTACTCTTTGGGGGAGTTTTGTTCTATTGATGTGTAATATATAATTTTACACTCATTTAATGTCTTAATTTTTAAAGGAATTTTGCATATAGTAATACATTTTTTAGAACTTCTTTTTTGATTCTGCTTCCCCTTTAATATATTACTGTTGCAGTTACTTGCAATTAAAATAGTTTGGTGGATGTGTTTTTCTGATATGTAATAATCCTTCCTGTGTTAGTATTGGGACATTCTGAACAAGAAGTTATGCTTAAAGCACATAACTCTCCTCCTTGACATTTGCTGGGTGCACCTACATTATAAAAAACTTTATTGATGATTCTAGAAATAATTCACCATGGTGAACCGCTGGACACACATCTGTCTGTGAGAGTCTTACCTGCGATTCGCGGTGGGAGGGTAGCCTGTATGGATATATGTTGTTTCTATCATGGAGGACAGTGGAATCCATGTATGTGTTCCAGCTGCACGGAAATGACGTTGCATAGAGTCTCCTCCGGCATTAAGGATGTTTTAAGTTGTGAAACGCTTGATGCGTTCCACTTAGACGGAAGTGACTTCACTTCCGGCTTCTGGAGCGGACACTGTGGTATAAAAAGAGCCGTGGTTAGAAAGTTTATATTACACAAAAAAAAATCTCCTGAAGCTTTTAAGTAAGCGAAACGCGTTGAGGAAGAGTGGGCACCTCACCTTAGCCTTTCCATCCGGTTTTGTATTGTATATTCTTGATGTGAATACCCTGTGGCAAAGTGATTGTGGGTGATCCCTGTTTATTGCTGTGATGACTGACAATTACCTTATGAGCATTTATACAAGAATATCTTTGTGAGTATAATATTTTTGTATGTTTTAATATCTAATAAAAACTGTATTACTCTATGGAAGATCTCTTTGTGCTTAATTTGGAAGCCAGAGACCGAAAGGGAAATTGTCTGGAACCTGTATCCACATCACAAAGGAAGAAACCTGTAATTATACAAAGCTGATTCTCATTTTCAATCTGGTGAGCAGATTATTAGACTGGCCACGTGGTGTCTCTTTCTTTATCATTTTTAGTTCACTATATGTTTATATTCTTATCATAATTGATTTGGCACGTTTGGGCTACACTTATCTTAAAGTTTAATTGATAAGGCCCTATTGTAGTGCATTTTTGCACTTTCCTCCCGTAGCTTTTTGCTTAGTTTATGAGATTAGTTTACTATGCAGATAATAAAACAAATGGTTCAGTCTACATCCCTAATAGGTGCACACAGCACCAATCTATAACACTCCCTGCCCCGCTCAATGAAGTGATCAAGGTCAGTGTCCACCTTCTACGGGACTTTGATTATCAGAAATTTGATTTATTTGCTTTTGAAGCATTGTAGTCTGTGCAATAATTTAATCCACTTTCCCCAAGGAGTTGAGCACAAAATTCAACAGATTTCATTTTTTCTTATCTTCTTCCACGCCTATCCTAGTTTATGGCCTAGCTGTATCATTCCTCTCATTTTGATATAAGTACTCCTAAATAAATTCCTTTTTTTTTTTTTTTTTTTGCTTCATGTGTATTTAGTGCCTTAACACGTACTGTAATTGTCCAATTCTGGACCTGTGAAATTGTAGCTTTTATTGTAGAATTAAAAACACAAAGTCAGATTAAAGACATCCATAGTAGTGTTGGACCTAACGCGTTTCACACATCTGTGAAGAGTGGAGCCATGATATTGTGATTATTAAGTTATATAAATTGTAGCCCACAAAGTCATGGCATTTAATAAAAAAAATAAGTGCAACTAACTGAGAATTCAGAAACACCCATGGACTCTTCAGGCTTTTTCCTTACAATGAAAGCATATTGTGGTCAGTGTGTTATATTCAGAGGAAGGGTATTACGCTCTTGTCCCTAGGGTATGAAACCTGTTTTCCTTTTTTTGAAGAAATGTGCTCTCATTGAACCTTAAAGGGAGATGTATTACAGGATGTTCTTTTAAATAATGTTGGCTCTTTATTCAGTTAATGGGATTATTCCATTAATTAATAAACTGAATTAAATTTTCCTTACAATGCTTCACACATGATATACAGTAATATTTATAATGTAAAGGGGAAGTAAGACCTGAGAAAGTTTCAAGAAAATAAAAAACAGATGTACCTTATTCATGATTTATTGTACCAGATTTAGGGGGTTATTCACTAAGGTGTGAATGCGACTGTCGAATTCGCAAACAGTGGATTCCCATAGCATATCCACTACAATTTTCCCATTGTAAAGTCACGACAATTTTCCCATAATAAAGTCGCGACTACGACGATATTCTCATTATAAAGACGCGACTACGACAATATTCTCATTATAAAGACGCGACTGCGACAGTAGCAGCCTATTGCAACTGTCTTTATCTGGTGAATTTGCACCTATAGGCAACAATTCGGACTTTAGTGAATAACCCCCTAAGTGTACCAACCCTATGAAACAGTGAAGGCTGATGCCTGTAAAGTCGCTACTGGAGTTAATCTTGGTTAATTCATGCTAACTGGAATAGTGTCCATGCACATGCTTAGTCTGTACTTCTTAGAGAATGGAACAAAACGATTTCCTCGCTTGTAAGGTTACAACGGTGGTCCAGGCTATTTGTAAGCACTGATCTGTAAGCACAAATTTGTGAAACATTATTTAGTCTTTTTTTAACCCAGGCTATGGTTTAGCAAGCTTTACCTGCAATTTCAAGTTTTCATATTATGCATTTAGGGGGTAACTCAGGAAAGTGCGAACTTACCTTGCGATCCTTCGATTCACTTTGCAGAGACTGGTAAGCGCTCCCTACTCTCCTGCACGCGGAGATCAGCGAACGCTTTAAAGGTATTCCAGTCTCGCGAGGCGACTCGAGTGGTCGCGAGGTGAGGTGAAGTACCTGTAAAGTGTTCGCTGATCTCTGCATGCAGGAGAGAAGGGAGCGCGTACCAGTCTCTGCAAAATGAATCGAAGGATCGCCAGGTAAGTTTGGACTTTCCTGAATGACTCCCTTAGCAACAATTAACTATACCCCTCCCCCACGCTGGTTACTAATGCGCTCTAATGCATTCTATGGACTGCAATGGTTTTCTGCCTATTAAGGAAGTGCATAGGAGGTTCATGTATCTTGTCCTATATTATTTATTTTTATACTTGTTTGTTTAAAGCAGTGGTTCTCAACCTGTGGGTTGCGACCCGAACTGGGGTCGCTCAACCTTCCCATGGGGGTCGAGAACCACCACTGTGGCACCCGGAAGCGCCCGCAGGACTCTTCTTATAAGGGTTCCTGCGGGGTGAGGTCGGCCGAAAACGTCACCACGTAATGCACGTACGTGATGACGTTTTGCCCAAACGTCACCACGTGACACGCGTACGTGATGACGTTTTGCCCAAATGTCACCACGTGACGAGCATACGGGTTGACGTTTTGCGCATACATGATGACATTCTGCCAAAACGTCATCACGTGGTGCTCGGTGACGTCAGCGTCGGGGGTCGCACCGAAGAAAACGTTGAGAACCGCTGGTTTAAAGGGATAGTGTTACCAGCTCATACTTTTATTAATTAAAAGCTATACAATATATGTATGGCTAAAATATTTATCTGCATGACAGATGGTTATTAAACATGCAGACTAGATCATCCCTTTAATAAAGTATGGTTTTAAAATGCATCCTGCAAGACAATAACAATTGAGATACACAGCTGCAATACAATACACTAAAGTCTAGTTGGTTTAATGATATTATTAGCTGATTGTGTTAAGTTTCAAAGGAAGGAGATGAAAAACAGTTTTGAATTGGGTGGACCATGTATCTGCTTGTAGTTTAGAATCCCATCTTATCTAGAGTTGCCTTCCCTTTCCTTCAAAATGGAACACATATAAAGTTTCCATGTTGCACGAGACACTAAAAGTTTGGCTAATTAGGGAAGAAAAATAATTTCCAATATGTGGACCAACTTCCACATAGTATTTAGATTGTAAGTTCTACAGGGCAGGGACCTCCATCATCTTTTTTCCAGTCATTTCCTGGCAATGCTCAATGAAGTGTTCAAGGTCAGTGGTCACCTCCTATGGGACTTTGATGATCAGGAATTTGATTTATTAACTTTTGAAGAATTGTAGTTAATTGTAATTGTGGTTGCCTTAATGTGATGTATCTTCATGATTTTAAACTTGTAATTTACTTCACTTGTACTGCACTTCTCCCGTGCCTATAGTGTCATTGTATCATTAATTGATCAGTGCTGGTGGTACTTTATAAATAAAAACTGTGTATTGTTGCATTGCCAGTTTTACTTTGCCAGACTGAAGCAGCGAATTAGGGGGCTGATGGCAGGGCTGCAACTGCCTGACTGACAGCACTACACAAAGAGACAGCTACTAAGGCAGTCACATCTTCACTATGGGAATCCTCTGTTTAGTGAATAAGGAGTAGAGAATCGGAGCCTAGCGACCTGAAGTAATGAGAACTCACTTTGGCAATTCAAATTCTCATCTTAGATCCCTACAGCAGCAAGTCTTAATATTGCTTCACAAACTATAAACCACAGAGCACCAAGGCAGTTAAACTATGCCAGTACCAGGGTACATGGGACACATGGCAACTGATGGGAGGATTTCCACCTTCCGCCTGACTCCTTACTAAGGGGGGAATTCACTGATCTAATCCTGATCCTACTACTGCTGATGATCAGAACCATGGCTAGCTTCCCACCAGGAGCAGAACTACATGACAGAGGGTACCAGAAAAGGCCTGCAGCAGCAGCACCCCTTACTCTGTTCCCCTGGACCCAAAAAACAAGTTTATTTACCAGGATCCATGGGACCACTGGGCGCACACTTCCTTATTATAGGCCCCATTATTACTCCACTGCTTAAAAAACAGGATTAGATCCTGCTAGGGACACTATAGGCCCCTTCAAGATTGCCATGGAGTCTTAGGCACTTTAATAGAAGCTCTTGCTATACATCCCAGCTCTCCTTCCACTGATGCACCTCCTTATATCAAAACCAGGTGAGAGCAATGATACTGTACATGGATTATTATATACTATATGATTTACTAGTACCATTACAGGACTAAACCAACTAGCTTGGGGGGGGGGGTCACAGATTATACCACTGACACAATCCATAGTTCATTGTTATAACAAAGCTCTGCTAACCCAATGTAGCACTGCAAAAGTAGAAATTATTTTTAGCACTGAGAAACAAAAAGGCAGTATAATCTATAATTCTGAGTCCTTGCCAGCTGTTATTCAGGTTCTGCTTCAGCCATTTTCATTTTCAGCATCAGTCAAAGAGAAATGAAGGGAGTAAAGAGGGACACAAACAGCACGTCTCATGCTATTATCTCTACGTTTATACAGTAAAATACTTATTTGGCCTATGTTTAACCTGTCAGTTAAAGGACGGAGATACCCCACACGGATGCTAATTCTTATTTCCTACAATACCCACAATTCTGCATGAAATATGCAACAGGAGCCAAATCAAATTCTAATCTCAATGTACAAAAATAACCCAATCAATACAACTGACAAGAAAAGAATGAAGAAGTGCTCTACCCAATGACCACCCACCAGACCTCTCCTCCCTGAAGAAACCACACCCAACTCCACCAAGTGGGAACTTCCCCCTAGTTTCCTTTATTTCAATAAATTAAAACCTGTCCTATGAATAAAAATCTCTCTATATAAAATCATATTGTCCTATGAATAAATATCTATATAGATAAATACATAATCATATTTTCTTTTTTCCCCCCCATACTCTGTGTCCCTGTATTTATTTTCAGAATTTGAGACCCTGAAGTTTTCTGTATATTGTGTTTCATTTTTGAAAGGCGAGAACAGGTATTCTTTTTCATCTTAATAAGCAAAGTCCATGCTTACTGCTGTAATTGATGTTTCAGAGGTCACTGTCATGAGATTGAGATTTAACTGTAGCGCCTCAGTCTGGGTACTATTTGCAATCCTGGTGGGTCTAGCTATGTGTTTATAAGGACACCATCTCAGGAGACAACCAGTCCTGCTAGGGCGAGGTACCTCTTGCTGCATCCATCAAATCACAATTGGGTTTCTGGGTAAAACGTCAACCGACTTTCATCATTCCTGCATACTCTTAGGCATTTATGCTCTTTGTTCTGTTTACACATACAGGAAGCAAGAAGGTTGGAAGAGATAGCTGTTCCCCAAGGTACATCTGTCCATGTACCAAATACAATCCAGTAAATCCAAAAAAGTAGGGAAAACAGCAAACAAGGTAGCATGCTCCCACATAAATTTAATGACGTACTGCATTACATTTTTCGGGCCTAGGCCCTTTATCAAATGGCCTTCTGCTAGAGTGTTAGCATGCAGGGTATATTGAATTTCTCTTTTTTTGAGTGACAGTAATTCTTTTGCTGTTGTACTTTTTACAGGTTGTTTCTCCACTTCTGCAGATACTTGTACAGACTCAACTTGGTTCAAGATCCTTTCAATATCTTCTTGACCATACACAAAGGTATTGGTGTTACTGGTGGTGATTTACAGGTTTTTAGATGACATGTCTTGTAGACCAAACACTCACTCCTTAGGATTTGACGGTACAAATCAACATTCCCCAGAAACAGTGATAAAAATGTTCCTTCTTTTGAATCCCCTTTAAAACCACAAGCCTCCTGGTACCCACAATCCTTAGTGGAACAGCAGAGTAGTAACATTCACAATTAAGTATGGGCATTTATATGACTACTTGTTCTACTTCCTGTATAGAGTTGGAGCTGCTTCACAATCCACGTGTGATGCAGTGTGATCCTTCTATGCTCTTATTGTAGACAATAGCCATACTGTCTACTTTCTATAGCAAAACTTTAGTTGTGGGCCAGATTTACCTATAGACTGCATCAGACATAAAGAAAAGTCCCAGTGGGCCATGTGCCTTTGCAGCAGCATGTCAAAAAAGCTTGCTACACTATAATGGAAGATGTGTAGTAACTCTGTCCTGCTCAGACTAGACTAGAGGAAGCTCATGGGAATGCCAAGAGGAGAAAGAGCAAGTGAGTGCGTATGTCTACCAATGTTTGTGTTAGCATATGCAAGAGGGTGTTCATGGGTCGCACACAGTCCATGAACCAGAAAACGTTGGGAACTGCTGTCATAGATAATAATGAGCCTAATTAATATCAGATTAGCTACAAAGTAGCTAGGAGCAACTGTTTTTCGCTTCTCCATACTCACGTTCTGGATCTCAGTAAGTGTATGTTTGTACATACTATAAACTCAACAATCTTGGACTGTTACAGACACTTTCCTCTACTGAAAGTTTCTGCAAAAGAAATAAAACTAATGAAATAACGGTAATCCCTCTGTAACAAAGAGAAAAAATAGAAAAAAAAATGTTTGGTTTGTTAAAACTAGTTTTGACTTTTTATCCCCTTCAAAAACTATGCTGAAACAGCCAAAAAAAAAAAAAAAAAAAAAAGACCCAGAGCAGAGGAAGTCGAACTGAGCAGGATATACCCCTTTTCACAGCACAGAACCCCCCCCCCCCACACTCTGCCAGTAAAAGGCATCCCTGTTAGCAGCCTACCATGGTTCTGCAAGTAGAAAAGTCTAAGGACCAGGCTCTTTAGGATAATGTTGATTTTGTAGGATTATTTGCCACTTATCATCTGCCGGTATCATGAGCCGAGTGTCTCTTTCTGTCATTTAATAGACTGCCACTACCATGAGTTGGGAGTCTCTCTTTCAATAGCCTGCATATTCTGAGCTAAGGGCTTCTTCTTGTCTCTCAATAGTCTGCGAGTCTCATGAACTGGGAATCCCTACCTCTCCCAATAGTCTGCCAGTCTCATGAACTGGGAGTCCCTACCTCCCTCAATAGTCTGCCAGTATTATGAGTTGAGGATGTCTTTCTGTCATTTAATAGACTGCTAGTACCATAAGATGGGAGTCTCTTCCTGTTTCTCAACAGTGTGCTAGAGCTGTGGGTCTCTCTCAGTAGTCTCCCAGTATCATAACCTAGGGTTCCTTCCAGTCTCTCAATACTCTGCCAGTTATATAAGCTACGGGTCTCTTTTAGTAGTCTGCCAATGTCATGATCTAGAGGTCTCGCTCTCTGTCAATAGTCTGCCAGTATCATCAGCTGGGGTCTCTTCTTGCAATAGTTTGCTAGTATCAAGAGTTTTGATGGTGTTCTGTCAGCATCATGAGTTGGGTTGTTGTTATAGGTCTTAATTCTAATAAATCACATTTGTTTGTTTAGCCACCAACACAATAAACCCGGTTTTTCCCTTTCAAGCCACCCACTGATTATTTCCCCTTCTTTTGCATGCATTATATCACAAGTACATGACAGCCTTTGTAGCATTTCAGCTCCACTCCCTTATGAGAAAGCGGTTGTCCTGGGCACTGGCTTCTTACAGAGCATGTGCAAAAAAACTAGCACAGAGTATAAGCCTCAATGATACGGTTTAATGGACCATGTGACATTCCCCAACCAAACACTATGTGTGATGATGTGTTCATTAGCATATTAATGAAGATCCTACATGGCGGCCGTGAGATACTAACACCAGCAGTTCGATAAGATAGCACTACAACTTAAAAGGTACTGATTTGCTCCTTCATAATATGGTGGTTTAGGTTGGCAGACACTGTAGTTTCAGTATAAAACTGCTTCTGCTTTAGCAAAATTGTAATTTTTCTTTTTACATAAATATTTCAATAAACAAAGTATTCAACGTCTCTCATTTGTGGGCCCAGTAAATATAGCTAATCATATTGTCTAATCCCAGGTTTATTCAACCTAACATTTTCCATCCCCCTGGTTCTTGATGGCTGTAAAGTCACAGTGAACATGCTCAGATCCATTCATTGTGTAGAAGATAATTACTGAACTTCCAACATTGCACAGCAGTTCAGATTTGCACAGCCATAAAAAGGCATAAAAATGTGTGCACAATATATATAAGACCTCTAATCTCCCATAATTGAATAAAATTTTTGTTTCCAACATCAACCAATCCATACTGCTTGGATAGATTCATACTCTTTTATAACAGCAAATTCTAACACCCTTATCAAACATGATGCAAGTGGACCCAAATCCAATATCAACGTCACCTCTAATAGACTAAACCTCAGATTTATGAAACTTTCTAAAAGTGAGCTGCTTTACTTTATCTTGTCAGCAATTGCTTAGGACTGCAACACCAAAAATTAAATGTTCTAAAATGTATTAATAGTTACTAAATATGTGATATGTTCTTCCAAAATATTCTTATTATGAAAAGAACCATAGAGAACAATGGGACTGGGTGATGTCTATTTAACAACATGGCTGCTATTAGTAAAGATTTTTTTAAAAATTCAAAACAATAAAAATCATGAATTCAACATCAAGGATAACTTTTTTATTTTTACAAGTGCTGTTGTAAATAAATACCATGGTAATCCAGAAGGGAATTTTTAATTTATTGTGGCGTTACTGTTTCTGCATGTTATGCTACTACTTGTTAGGCAGGAAACATATACACAATTTAGACAAATACTTAGCTTATGTTTCCATGCAAACATCATGTGTTGCCCACAGTGTAGTATAAATGTAATCTGAATGCGTGCTTTTACCTCTAACTGTATTGTATTTTTAGTATGACTAGACTGAATAGTAAAAAAAAAAAAAAAATATATGCAGTTTTGGTGGGTCATTTTGGTTACAATCATACCTCTACCCAATTGTCTGGAATTGCAAAATGGGTGTGAGGTGCATATTTCACTAGGACAGTGAAAAAGAACACAATGCATGCTAATACATTAGCATTTGTGTAGCATTACCACTGCGTTTCGCATTTTAATGCTTAGCTATAAATATTAC
>WMED01007472.1:0-17617 GCA_019650415.1 Pipa parva
AGATAGATACAGATAGATAGATAGATAGATACAGATAGATAGATAGATAGATAGATAGCTGTCTGTTGGGTAGTGTGCAACCATCGTTAGCTGGTGAATTCACACCTTTATGAGACAATTCAGACTTAGTCAATAACCCCCACAATGTTGATGTGTTCTTGGTATATTGAATCTTTGAGGCTAGGTTCACAGTAACGAATTATGCGCAGTGCATAATATGCTAGTGTGAAAAAAATAATACGCTCTGGCATATTTTTTCTATTGTACTTACCAGCGACTGTGTGAATACTCCCTTGGTGTTCACGGCTCTTCCTATCTGACGGCATTTTGTGTGCGGCATATATACGCTGGCAAAAATGTGGCAGCCAGTGTTCCGGATGTGGCGTATGTGCTTCATATGCTAGTGTATCCAGTACAAGGTAAGTACCATAGGGATACACAGAGCAGTATTTTTTTTCCACACTAGCGTATTATGCGCTGTGTAAATAGAGCAAATGATAGATTTGTAAACATTAACAAAAATAATTTATTACAGAATGGTTGTTGAGGTTCTTAAAGAGAATAAGTTAAATCAACAATAACAGCTTAATTACAGACAATTACAGTTTGTAGCTTCCTTCATTTTAATGCATTTCCTCTTTGCTGACAATGTTGATTTGTCACTCATATAAGGTTTATTGTATTTTTACAAGTATGGAATGGTGACCCAATTAAAAAAAGATAACTTTGTTTTCTTCAGAAACCATATTTCAGTTTAAAATGGGACCTGAATATAAAATAGACCAATATTTCTTAGCAGTGATCTGATTTATGAAATCTAATCAGATTAAGTTGAAGAGAATAAATAATTACTTGACCCAGTTAGATTTATCTAAAAATAATGCTAACTACATATGGGAAATGCACAAAGTATTGTAAACTGAGAAAGAAATGGAAGAAAACTAAAGATCTAGCCAACTAGCTAAACGTGTAAATTAATTGGTTGGAATTACAGTATACCCTTTAAAAGTATGGTCTCATAATATAATTTCCAATATTTTTATATGATGATTTAATTGTTTAAACAGAATTAGATAGTGCTGTGTTATTTTTAGTTTCCTACCCATTTGATACATAATACACATATGTACTGTAAAAAGTTTATAATAAATAATATACTATACTATCTAACATTTTTTTCTCTCCCTTTCTTCTACTGAAATCTGTTTACGCGCCACCAGCCAGCAGTGCTTTGAATTTAATCAGTTGTAAATGTAAGCCTTTTAATTAAAGGATTATTAATCTTGCCTTGATTTTGTGCCTCTGCTAATCTGATTCAGAGACTCATTCTAGAATCCTAGCCATTTTGAAAAGGATACTCTATAGAAGATGCAAGATTGATGGTTTTCACAAGCTTGGGAGTCTTGTTTGTGTACATGGAATGTCCCAAACACTACAAACACTGGTTACAATCACTACCCAGCTAACACCAGGCCACCAGTCAAATTTATCTCAATGATGAAGGAAAAGGAGACTCGATTTTCAGATAAACAGATGAACTGCAATATTTTTATTAGATACATTTGTCAGACATGATGCCATTTTAGACACTCTTTACATTTTGCATTTTAGTTTAGCTGATTGCCTTTTAATAATTCCCTTAAAGGGATCTAGTTTTCCATAACAGAATTTCACTATCATCAGTTGTCTTCTTGTGTTGTGGAGCATATTTGTAAGAGCTAAAAATATTAGGGGTTATTGGCTAACGTCCAAATTGTCGCACAAAGGTGTGAATTCACCAGCTAAAGATGGTCGCAATAAACTGCTACTGTCGCAGTCATGACTTCATCGCTGGAATATTGTTGCGGTCACAACTTTACTATGGTAATATTGTTGTGGTTGCGGATTTGCTATGGAAATCCACTGTTTGAGAAGTGGAAAGTATGAGAGAAAGAAATTGACATCTTTCCCTTCTTCTCTACAGTAGACTAGGCAGGTCCATGGTTCAAAAATAAGCCTGGCTTTAGTATACTGTGGTATTAGATACTTTCAAACTTTTTTACCTTAATTACATTTACTTGAAATCTCTTCTTATTCAACCCATATTTTCCTTTGCAGGAGGCCTTTCATTGAATACCTATAATTAGTTGTATCCATTTATAAAAGTGTTTGATGACAGTATTACGAAGAACTGAACAATGTTCTCTTCATTCTCAGTGAGAGAAATCTCTGAGATTGATTTCAAAGAGTTGTGTTAAAAAAATCATTGTTTTCTTTTTGGAAAATGTGCTACATAATATCTCATGCAATCCAGTCATTCAGTTATGCAGATTTCAACCTATCATTTCTTACTCATTCTCTCCCGTGACCCATCACCATCTCTTACTCCTCACACTTCCCCCCCATCCCAGATCTATTGTTTAAGAGGAGATGTGTTCAAATGATTCCTAGTAGAAGATCTTGTAAAAGTTCAACTATGAGTTAAGGCAGGGGTCGGCAAAGTGCAGCTTGTCAGCCACATGTGGCTCTTTAGCTGCTTTGTTGTGGTTCAGAGCACATCTCCCTAGTCCCACTCATGAACTCTGATGCTTCTTCTCATTGAATGTCAGCAGGTCATGTGATCAGGAGAGTGCACTCCTCCCCCTTTGTGGCTGAAATAAAGTTGTTGCCGCTAGAGGAGGGAGAGAAATTGCTCTCTCCTCTTTTAAGTTTGCCGACTCCTGAGTTAAGGGATGGATGACTAGATCAATTAGAAATTTATGGCAGGGTAAATTACTCTGAAGAATTTCATGAAAGTTTGATTCAAGGTACATATTATTATTAGGGTAAATATTGTACAGTATAGTACACATTTTCTCTGAAGAGCAATGATACCATTATGTAGGAAAAAATAGGTCTCTATTGGAATTACTGATGACTTTTAGGAAATCTAAAAGAAAAAGTGCAATCTATTTTAAAGACTGATTAAAATACCTGAATACAAGGTTAATGAGAGTAAGTATCTCTTAAAAAAAATATCAAATGCATTTATTGCAACAGTATGAACATTTCAAAGTTCATTTATTCACTGTATTTCAGTTCGAAAGAAAACGAGGACTCTTCTGGCAAATGTTTTTTTTTTTTAAAGTCCGATTTTCCCCTACGTAATTGCAGTAATTAAAATGTAGACCCTCAGCGAAAATACCAGGTGCTTTCAGAACCTTAACATAATAATAGAATTTAGGCAGATAGTATATTGTCATTGAGGGTAGGGTGAAGCATATCAGAACAAGTAATAACAAGAAACCTACAGAATTAGTTTGTCATTGCTAGGTCAGTGTTTTACAGCAAAATAATTATAAGCTAACAAGGGGAAAGATAATATTACATTCAAGGAATTCATGTCTCCATAGGAAAAGCAGGCAGCCTGCTGTCACACACAAAACATTACACAGCATGAATGTGTTACAATGTTCATTTTCTTTCTCTGTGGGCTTCTGTTTTAAAGGTTATCTGTTAACAACTTCCAGCACTGTTTTCCCTGCAGAGTGGGTTAATTTTTCATTGTGAACCACTATCGGTATGATACATGCCTCATTAGTTTATGGGAGGGAGCTAGTCTCCATTAATTCTCTTTTCACTTCATTTGCTTTGCTCCCGTTATAATTAGCTCCAGAATAACTTGGGCAGCAGATTTATTACCAAAACGACACTGTCTACACAAATGTTTCTTAGTTTGTCTCACTAAAGTTAAAAAGTTAATAGTTCTGCGGATACCAGATTTCTTTAGATCATTAATAGAATATATGCTGGATTATGAAGAAAACTAGAGAAGTACTGTTTGCTAGGGATTTATACCCATGAGGTGCAGAAATAACAACCGGGCAATGTTATTATAAAGAAATAACAGTGACAGCTTTAATATCCACAATATGGATATATAGATGATGTGCCCTAAGTAGACACTGCAAATACATGCCCAGCACAAGTCAATAACATGACAAACACTGAGAGGGAAAGTCAATATTAGGGCTTATTTAAAAAGGTGAAAAGACAGACTTTGTTTTTCATAATTTTTTTTTTAGGGTAATGGTCAACATTAAGATAAAAGCTATAAAATAAATGGCAAAATAGGCTAATCTGACAATATTGGCAAATAATGAATTGGTTAAAGCAGCACAGTTTTCTTTAGGAAATGTTAATCATTGGCCCCTTACTGGAAACATGTGTGGTTGCAATAATGGCATGTATAGATGTAGCATGGCTACATTCTTGAAAGCAGAGACTGTTGGGTATTTTTTCTCGCCAGGATTTTGGATAAAATACTGTGATTTCTTGACTTATCTTAACTCATTGTGGTGGAATTCAGTAAAGGTAATCTGATTATAAAGTGTTAAATGGCAAAGCCACATGTAAATGAGGTACAGGGACATAGTAGATCTATATTTATTTACAGAATGTATGTATTCCACACAACAACATTTGTTGTGTTCGCTTAATCAGTTTTGTTGATTCAACAAAATGCATCAGCATTATATAGAAACTAGAGGAATGATCCATTGTTTTAGGAAGACCATGCATCCTCTTCCATGTGAGGAGCACATTGTCAATTTGCAAGTCCAATGTCTGTCCATATTCAAGTAATGTTGAGTTCAACACTCTAACTAGAAGATAATCCCTGAGTTATACCCTGAATCTTTTCTAAGAAAAATAACCATTAACTTTACAATGTTTTAGAAATGTATTTAAATTCAAAAACTATTCTGGCAACTATCCAGATCAAATAAACCATTACTGATACCCTTATAATAACACCAAATGTGGTGGCTTAATGGTATCGTGTTTAATTCCACCTTGGATATCATTGACATGGATTGTACGTTCTCCCCGTATTTGCGAGGTTAAAAGGACACTAAAACTTGTAAAATATAGCTTCCTATTCATTGACCACCTCTTATTAAGTACAAGTGTTAAAATGACCCTAGCCA
Organism: Pipa parva; assembly: GCA_019650415.1. Classification (NCBI taxonomy): domain Eukaryota; kingdom Metazoa; phylum Chordata; class Amphibia; order Anura; family Pipidae; genus Pipa; species Pipa parva. Next base: position 4,947 of record WMED01007472.1, read on the forward strand.
CTCCTCCCTTAGTTAAGGGCTACGCTCACTAATTGAGAATGCTCCCCCTCTTGAAACTAATTAAAATTCACTCTTACTTCCTTGAGAAAACCTAGTGCTCTAGGTGTTCTGCTCTAACTGTTTTTTATTATATTGCTATGATTATTCTGCAAAACCCAAAATCTGGAACTGTCTCTTGTTGGTGTAAATGCTCACTGTGTATCAACTTACTGATGTGTATCATAGGTGATGACCTTGTTTGTACAGCCTTGGTTGTATGCAAAACAAACAACAGTGGGATTTCATGGATCACTTTTTGGGAACAGGAAGGTGACTATGAAGGACAGTAAAATCCTGAGATGACCGACGATGAGAAAGAGAGAGTAGCACTGAGATGTGTTTTCTTTCAGATAAGGTCGAATTGGTACCTGCACCATGAAATCCTGTTTACAAGTATAGAGCCAAAGCACAAATGATGCTGTTAGTTTCTATCTTTATGTGAATATAAGAAGTCTGGTGATTACACTATGGGAGTATTTATCCCTGTACTTGTATAATTTTAAGGACTGGGAAAACACAAATCTTTGATCTATTTAGATTGCAATATGCCAAGCAGCCAAGTTACATTTAATCTCATATTTTTGGCTAGTTGTCTGAATTGTAGTGTTTAGTATACTTGTGGCTGATTGGACAGAAGTGCTGCAATGTCCATTCTGATGTTGGAACAGTACTATAATTTTGAGATGTTCTAATATATTAGTATTTTCAAAAATGCTTGTAACAGAGGTGTAATTTTCAAACTGATTGCATTTGGGCAATCTCATATACACCTGAATTACATTTGCATTGGTTACATTTCTGTGTACATCTCTGTGACATAATGAATTAATATTTTTATACATATTCTGCAGGAACTTTGTGTACAGATCGTAGGCACTTTTTGCTGATAAACAAGCCTGTTTTTACGTCTACAGTAAAAATAATATTGCACGCTCGAAATTCTGAGTAGTCTAAAAGATGATTTCATAAACTGGAACAATTCAAATGTATTATTATTCTATTAATATTGCCATTAGATTTGGAACAGTACTTGCATTTACAATGATTTATTTAGCAAACACAGGGAATGTAAGATTTTGACTCAGAGGATTTAGTAACAGCAAATGCATCCAAAATGCTGGAGAACAGGTTGAATAAAAAGACAGATGGCGATGTGTGGGATTCATTGGCAGATACAGCACCTGCAGAAATCAATGCCAGAATGTAAAAATACATATGTATGCTGCAGGATTGTCATTGAACAAAACAGCGCTTTGCCTGTAAACCCCAAAGATGAAGAGGTTTAGGCATTTTACATGCAGTTGTCTGCTTATGGGGAAAGCACTGGGCATTGGTCTATATATGCCAGATTAAATTATTTATGGTCAATTTGTTTTGTCTTATCTCAGATCCAGACTATGTTACATGATAAATTTAATGGAGACATGCTTCTATTAGGGAAATGTTTGCGCACTTATATTTGTTTGTTTACAACAGGGCTATCACATAAAAATAAATACCAATATAAACAGGAAAACTTTCATTAAATGGCTCTGGCGGATTTTCATAGCGAAGAAGCAAACAGCCTCAGACGTGGTTTCTTGCATAGTGCGGCGTGGTCAGTTTGACAGTAGGGGCCCTGCCATTATTCCCCTAATTCTCCATTTTGGTCTGGCTAAATAAAACTGGTGAATTGACACAGTGCGCCTTGCCAAATTCACTACTGTGACAGACTCAGACACTTGATAAATAACCTAATTAACTGTGCACGAGTATGCAAAGTGAAGAGCTCTGTACGTGTGCGACCATTGTAAGTGTCCGAATTGGTTGTGAATTTGCCACATTGCAGAGTCTGATGACTAAGCAAAAAATGAGAATTTGCATATGATTTTGTGTGCTGTAAATGCATAAGAAATAAGGAAAAATAAGGAAAAGTCTAGACTAGGCCCCTATTCACTTTCCTACTCCTCAGCGACTGCTTCTAGTTTTGTCATCAGGCTTTTACTAGTGGTTCCTGACTTTTGGACCCATTGTAAATTTCTAAAATATACAATATTATGCCATAGCTAATGTAACTTCCTACCCAAACAAGTAAATGGCTCATTATGGTATCACAAAGCATTATGGGTGAAATTTAATAAACTCGGAAAAGAATTTGCTTTTCTGAGTTTATTCCCGCGAGATCTCAGAAGTTTTTCGTGGTAAATATTGCGAGATTCTTTTCCAATCGATATTTACAGACTGAAACTTTTCGATTGAGTTTTTGGATGGAAAGGTAGCCATACTTTACATTAGCCATACTTAACATCGACAAAAATCGAGATCGAAAAACTCGATCGAAAGTTTCTGTCAGTAAATATCAATTGAAAAAAATCTCACAATATTTACCGTGAGAAACTTCCGAGATCTCGCGGGAGTAAACTCGGAAAAGTGAAATCAGGCTTTTCTGAGTTTACATAAGACATATGGGCAAAATTTAATATAGTTCATAGGAAATACATCTGACCAATTTTGCCTAGAATACATTTAAAATATTCCATTATAAACCACATAGTGCACACTGTTACAACATTTACACACTACTAAATCAATGTCATAATTTTAAGAAGGGGTTGTATATGAAGCAACATCTGAAGTAATTTTCTCATGTGTTTTGCCTATTGCAAAAAGAAGACGTAATTTTCTAGGCACAGTCTCATAAAATTTGACAATGAAATTGCAGAATTTGCAGAATGCGTCTCATATAATGAGCTTCATCACTGACCAGAACATTTTCTCTCAATATGTTTAATGTTTGCAAATCACCCTAGGATCCAATCAGGAACAAACAGCTTGCTATCTCTAATATTCATACTGTAAATGAATTTTCCTTTGCCTTTCTTTAATTATAATACAAAAGTGCTGAGCCCACAGCATTATTTTTGTATCAAAATGTTGTGTATCTAGATGTTCAGTTAATGAGCTGATCTAATGCCATGATTTTTGAACAGATGAGTTAATAGAGGATACAAAACTATTAAAGGACCAGCGACACTTGAAAAAGATTCCATTTGGATTGACATGACAGTTACTCAAATACAAAACTTTAATATGCTTGAATTTGAATTCTTGAATTGTATAGCTTTCTGTTTTTTTTTTTTTTTTAATCTTTACTAATAGCAGCCATCTTGGTAAACAAAACCTGCCCAGTCCTATTGTTTTTTATGATGCTTTAGGTAATACATGTTCATGAAATGTCCCGGAAAGGCCAATTTTAAAGTTATATATTATATTTTCTAGACACAACTTGGATTTTTTGTGAGCAAATATCGAATTTATAGTAATTGTAAAAGCATTTGGGACATTTTCACTATTTTGGTGGGACTGTTCTTTAATTTATTGCGCTGTTGTTACAGTAGACTGTCAACTATTGTTATCATGATTAATAACATCAATTAACTTTGATTGTTAATCATAAATAACCTACAATGAATAAGTTCAAAATACAAAACAAATGGGAGTATTCAGGGCCGGCGAAGGTGCTCTGGAGCGGTGAGTGAGTCGGGGGTGGGGGGGTTCTGAAGGCAGCCAGGCATCAGCATAGAACGCTGCACATGTGTCCTGTGCTGGGGTTGGAAAGTGCCGGGGGCCCCCCCAGAGGCTCACGACTATGTCGTGTGCTGACGCTGGCCCTCAGTGTATTAATCAAACTGATCTATTGAGATAAGGAGTCCGGCCTTTTTGTTTGTAATATGTTCATAGTGGGAAGTGAATGTAGTACTTTCAATAAGAATTTTTGCGACTTTACAAAAGGTAGAACCCAAAAGAATTGAAACAGCGAATGTGAGGCCATTTTTGAGCCATTGAGCAAGTGACATGAATAAGGAGAGGAGGTGATTGAGAACTTTTGAAGAAAGCCTTGTAACATATACTTCAGTTACAATATAGTTTATGAAATACAGAAAAGGGGGAGAGCTAAAAAAAGAAAAAAATAAGGACAAATTAGGAAATGAAAGGAAGAAAATAATGACAGTAAAGGGATTCAACCGTGTATGTTTAATAAGCAGTAAAACATCTTTTTTTTTTTGTCTGAATTTTGTACCCAACTATTTACAAAAAAATTAAAAAAAAGATATGACCAAAAATCAAAATGGATGCTGTTTTTTAACTGCAACAGTTAATGGTAGGTCAGAAGTGGCAAATATCTTCCCAAAACTGCACAAATTCAATCACAATGTAGGTAAACACCATTCAATGAAATTGTGCCAAGTTCAACAATTTTGCAGCAAAAAACCAGCAAAAGTGGAATGTAAATTAGATAATAAAGTGAAATATTTGAAATTCTTTACAGAATGGAAAAAAAAGAGATTAAAATACTTTTTGATGCATTTCAACCCTTACTAAACATTTCCAGCATTGTAAAGTGACATGAGGGTAAATGACTGATATTTATAGGAAGTGAAGCAGGAAGCTAATGAGTGAATACTGGAAAATCCATTCCCTCTACCAGCTTTACTGTATGAATATATTACATATGCAAGCATCAATTTAACTTTGCAAATGCTAATGTGCTTATTACATCCAGTCCTTGGGGGATACCTACTAAGGTCATGTGGTCCATATCGCTGTTTTTTTGCCCTATTTTTTCCACTGCAGTTTTGTTTTCCCCTATTTTATGTAAAGATGAATAAAATGTATTTATGCATTAATAATTCTAGAATTTACATTACTTTCAATGGAGCCTTTTTCGACTGATATCGACAGTTTTTCTGCCAGGGACTTTGAAAAATTTTACTGTCCGATCTCCATAGGGAATAATAGGTTTTCACCACCCTCAACCAGGCGAACACTTGCTTAAGATTAATAAAGTTAAAAAGGGCTTATTAAATTTCAATATCACCAATATCGATCAAGCAGGAAAAAATTATTCCCTTTTTGTAAATTCATCCTCATATATATAATCTTTGCTTAGATAATGAGGATATCCTTTCATCTATTTAAAACCTGCTTGAATATATTTTGAGCATTGGAATATTGGATCCTATGCAGTGGGGGTAACTCTTGGGATAGCAATGGATTATTTGTATGATGTATAGTATTGTTAATGTACGAGCTTTCACATGCATCTTTCCCTCCTGCTGTCTCATGTCAAGTGACTTTATCAACAGAAATTGGTAGATTCTGAAATTATTATTCAGAATTGTGGGAGGGGGTAGTAACCAGAGTTTTGTTTATCCATTAGACCACTCAAATAAACCAATAGGAAGGGTAAAACATTTGAAACTATCATTGACTGGCATTTCAGCTATAGCCCAGCCACCCCTTGTTTATGCTGTGTGTGGGGAGGGGTGGATAAACAAATTTACTAATGAAAGTAGTCTCAATAAATATATATATGATATCTAATAAATATCATATAATTAATCTATTAAATAAGGTAAGCAAAAAAAAAAAAAATCATAGTTTATTTTCAGTTACCAAAACTATTGGATCTTCAAGCTCACAGTTGTGATATGGTAAGGTCCTTCCCTCCTCTAACCTTTCATCTAGCACATTTAAAAGAGCCTAGCTACATTTCATCAGTAATGTTGTTCACATTGTCTTTCACCCAGTGCTTGTAAAGTGATTTGCCATTACAAACAACTAGTTTCTGCCTTGATGCTGTTACAAGTATCAGTCGCAGCTGTAGCGCCACTGCAGTGATTTATCACCACATTAGTGCCATTTTAAAGACCTAGTTATAGCAAACAGCACAAAGCTTGAAACTTGAAAAATAAAACGGCTGGTACACTGCTCTGTTTCTTAAAAGGACTTCCATGGCAATTAATCCATCTCAAAATGTGTTTCACAGCATTTGACTGAAGGAGTCTAAACAACAATTCATTGGGGGACTAATGTGGAAGGAATTACTAAAGTGTGCAGAGAAGCAAACCTGCTCCAACTGGGCAAGTACAGTAGATGAGAGGAAGTGACAGGCATAATTCTAATAATTCTCATTCCTAGAAGATAAATGGGCAGTGTGGTGGCACAGAGGTTAGCTCCTTGCAGTGCTGTGTACTAGGATCAAATTCATTCAGAGCAATATCTGCACGGAATTTGTTTGCTCGTAGTTTCCTCTCACAATCCAAAACACATCATATAAATACCTACGATTAATAAATCAATAAATGTAGGGTGACACCTATAATGCAGAACATGAAATGCGTAGGGCAGAAAAACGCTGCACCAGTGGGGTTCTGCCAGATGTATCCTGTATTAGATTTACCTCAACTATTTCCTATATAAAGTGTATCTATAATTCTCGATTTGAAATGTAAATAACATCATCAAAGAGAACTTTGCCAACTACAAAGCACGTGTATTACGTCAGATCAAACTGCAATATATGCTGTTTATTGAATGTATATTCTATATGGTTAAAAATGATACGTACTTTCATTTCTACAGTCCTAAAATTAGCGAATGGAAAAAATAAAAAACTAAAGCTAAAATTTGTATAACCTAAATAACGCCTTATTCTTTTATCACTACCTCTGTCCGTAAGCTTCATTATATTAAAACAAATTGTAAACAAAAAAAATAATAAAAAAAACAAACAAACGAAAGAAAAGTAACTAGATTTTTCACATTTTATTAAAAAAACAAAGGAAAAGCCATCTTTTTTCACAATGACATTATTGTAACCTCTTCCGCACTCTGGAAGTTATATGCTGAACACAAAGCTAAGATGAATTAAAACCATTTTAGAAGATAGGAATCCTCATAAAAAAGCATTGCAAAGTGTGCTCCTGTTACCAGATCGATGTCAATTTATTTTGATGGGGAAACATTTTTATCGATCCTTTGTAAACAAGGGAAATCAAAAAGTACAGGGAAGCAAAAATTGACAGCATTTTGATTAAAACCAACTGATATGGTGAAATTGGTCTTAGTAAATATGCCCCATGTATCTCACAACCATGAATAAAGGAATAAAAAACTGAACCCTAACCTTGGAATCCCTCCATTCTTTCTTTTTCCGATAGGTAAGTTGTCTAAAGCTAAGCCCACCACTTAGATATTACCATATTTTTTTTACGGTTTTATTTTTTGAGGATTTACTATTTGCGTGTGTGAAAATTAAACTCACTTCTGCACACTCAAATTTGGGAGATATTTACTAAAGTCAAAAAGGTTTTTTAAAAGCCTTATTGCTGGAAGAACAGTCTTTATTTGATTATGTCATTTTTGCCTATTTAAAAGTACTCCTTTTGCCATGTAAGAAATAACTTTTTTATGCATTTTTTATATTTCAAAAAGTTATTTTCGATCTTTAAATATCCCAAAAATGCTTGTTAAATAATGGTAGGATACCATGGATCGTAAGTGTTAGGTCTTGTTAAACTGATCACATTAATGTAAGCATGCATGTCTTGTGTAACTGAAGTGTCTTTTTGGTAGCAAGAAGCAGGCAATTTTATTTTCAGCAGAAAAGTGTTTATCAACAAAAGGGTGATGAGAGGGTTCTATGTGTTGTCTGTGTTAAAAGACACAAACCTTGTGCACCCTATTAGGGATACTAAAGGATGAGAACAACAGATCTTTTGTTTTTTGTATAGTACCATAGTTTGTAAACTCAAAAATGCTTAAACTATTAAACCATTAAACTATTATCATGAAAAAAAAGCAATTAATAAAGTCCTCACTCACCTCTTAATTGGGCTGAAATCAATATCCCTCTGTAACGCTTCTATCCTTCTAAATGACTTTCTTGCTAGTATGTAACTATGCCCCCTCCCCTCCCTGACTTCCTCTGTGCACAGCCAACCACACAAGCAGTCAGAGACCTTCTCTATACATATGCTCAGGGATAGGAGCTGACTTTACATAAAGACAAGGGAAAGTGCGAGCTTCATTCCTCTGAGGTTCAGGAGATCAGGAGGAGGTGCGCTCACAGTATACTTGCTAACTGGCCACAGGTAATAAATATATATACCTCCTATAGTATAGAAAGTAAAAAATGTTAAAATCATATAAATTAACTCTGTGTGTGTGTGTTTCTATCTGTGTGTTTGTGTCTGTGCACACTTTGTAAGCAGAGGCGCACCTCTGAATCCTCACAAGAAAGAGCTCTCTAAATAATTGTATGATGTCACTTTGGGGGTGGGGTTTATCAGCACTATACAGGAAGTGCCTGTACATAGATCAGCTGGGGTAGCAGGGCTGTTTGAATAAGAGGTAAGAAATACTGATCCCAAAATAATTTTAATATTTTAATGTTTAAGTTGGGTTTGTATAAATGTCAAATATATGTAACGTTTCCATAGCCTTTAAATCCATGGGATCCATGACTAAACCGTGTTACTGATGATTAACCGCACGTATTCTTACATTTTGAGGGATATTTATAAAAACCGTAAAAAAAAAAATCTCTGTCGAAAAATTCACATCGAAAAAAGTAGCCAGAATATCGTTATTTATTAAGCCTCTTGAGACAAATTGTGTTGCCAAAAAATATTCTGTAGATTGAAAATGGCCAAACCCCATTATTCTCTATGGGAGATACAGTAGATGTGAACATTTTCTGTCCCATAATTTTTTGTGACTAAAAAAAGTTGCCGGAATCAAAAATAGTCACAATCGAAAAGAAACTCCTTTGAAATCAATGTAAAATGCGCTCATTTTAATGCTGCAATAATTTTCGATTTCAATCTTTTTCAGTTTTAAAAAATTTTAGCTGCCACTTCATTGGTCAAAAATCATAAAAAGTTGCGACTAAAAAAGTTGCCAAAAATGCATCGAAAAGCAGCCACTAAAATAAAATATGGGTGAATAGGTCAACATGACCTCGGTAAACAAGTTGGGTTCAGGAGTGAAGTATTTAATTAAAGTGTATTGTGCGAATGAGAAATAGCATGGCAGTTTTCTGTTCTGTTAATAAGGTGAAATATGCAGATAAACAAGATACATTATACATTGTTAACTATGTCCTTTTGTTTTATGGAATGTTTATTGGGAATTAAAAAAGAATGAAACCTTTCAAATTATAACAGTTACAATTTTAACAATTAAACATTTTTTTTTCACCTACAAATATCTATCCTATAGATTATACCAGAGGTGAAAGCTTTCTTTTAATTGCCTGAAATGATTTATTATTGCTTACTAATATTTGTCTGCTGTCAAAACCCCATAAATGAATTATAAATGTTCTTGGAAGTAACTGTAAACCGTACTGAATTCAATTTAGAAAAAGAAAAATCAGTCTTCTCTATTATAACTTGCAAAGGTCACCTACCATATAAATGATCAAGTTATATGTTTTGCGGCTACTGACAAAAATGAAAATGTGATCACGGTTATAGACTAATCTACTACTCCTTCAGGTAAGAGACTGACTAATGTTCAATTCAAGAGCCCTGAAGGAAAAATATTATTCTCAGTAACAGCTGGTGCGCTAATTACTGGCTACAAATGTGTCAGTGCTGGATAATGGCCCCATTTAAATGTTTTCTTTCTGTTAAATGCTATTAGCAGTAAAAAGCACATTGCTTAAATATTCACTCAAACATGCACTTGAGAGCATAGATTTACATCTAAAAGCTTACCTGGACTGTACTTAAAAATCATTTGTTATAATATCCCTTCAGATATCACTTACTAAGTCAATCTGAAACCTACTGTATATCTATGTTTTGATCCTTACTCCATTGACAAGAACGAAATGCTGAATAACATTGATTTGAGGGAGGGGGCGTTTATTAGTAAAATACAAAAAGAGATGGCAAACATGTTATCCAATTAAAATTAAAATCCCATGTTGTATTTATTCCTAACTACTGCTGTAGCAAAATTAGATAAGATTGGAGTGAATTGTGGAACCTGCTGGTAGGAAAATTAGAAACTGGTTTCCTAGAGATTTGTATAAGATCGTTATATTACTCAGTCATGGACAGAAACATAGCTTGTGTTATAACATATTTAAGCAACTTCCATCCGTTCAGCTTTTGGAAGATAAAGACAAGTAACTTTTTATTCTTGCTGTGTCTGCTAATCAGTTATGTACTTTATGTACGGATGCTTGGAGTTGTTATAGCACTATATATTATATTTTAGTTAATTCTATCATTAACTGCAGCAACATCTTAACATATGTTTTGTATAGGGTTCCTGGAATGATTACATTGGCATGGATTGCTCACATTGATATACAAAGGTGGGACCAGGTTCTGTGAGGCTTAGATCCCATTGTCCTCCACTGAAACTGAATGATAATTAGAGGGATATTTACTGAAAGAGAAATACTGGTAAGTCGTTATTAGTGATATAAAAATTTAATAATCCCTTTCAAATTTTTCTTTACTAATACAAGAATTCATTTGGTTAAGGTGCAGAAAACCCATTATTCCCTACCAGGGCCGGTTCTAGCGCTGGGCGATGTGGGCGACTGCCCAAGGCACAATCTATTAGAGGGGCACTGTCGCCCACATCACCCACCACAAACTTACCTCCTCCATCGTTCCAGCGACACTCCTCCTCTAAGTGCTGCTCCACAATGAGGTCGCATTCCACTTACTTCATTGTGGAGCGGCGCTCAGAGGAGGAAAAGGAAAATGTGGAGGGAAAAAAAACAGCAAATGTTCTTAGTAAATATCCCCCTTAATGATACTTACCCCTTTGGTACCAAGTTATTAATGGTAAACTCACACACATTATCCTTCAGTCCAAACATTCTCATTTTATGTACAAAATATTTATGTGGCACAATGTAGAATGCTTTGGAAAAATCAAGGTATATATAACATTCAACGACATAGTCAAGTCTAGAACTAACCTTCTCATATAACCTGATTAGTTTGGAAGGAATGATCCCATGCTGATAATGGAGTTATACATTTGTTTCCACATTTGTTCCATGTTATTTCTTTACGTAATGCTTTTGCTCTGGTTAAAAAAAATAAATCTTAGAAATCTCACAGGTGTGCAATTTTAGATAAATGTAGTGCACTGCATCTGTGTCTGATCCTGTCAGTACAGAAAATCTATTAACTGGCTTGAAGTCTTATAAAACAAAACATAGCAGTTTGTAAAATCTTAATGGTTAGGCTGGTTTCAGATAAAATGAGGCCTGCCTGTAATCAGATGAAGCCCTTATTGTAAATGTTGGCCCTGCAGCTGATCTGTAGTGCAGCAGCATTTTACCTGCAAATGAAAGCAACTACAGTACACTACAGAACAGCTAGCTGCTCAAATCTAGTTTATATTACATGTATTAACTTATGCTAAGCAAAATATTTCCAGTTTACCAACTGGAGGAATTACCATGAAAGACAGCAGCCAATGGGGTATATAATTAGGGAGACCATCAAACCATGAAAATGTCTCAAATTCATTTTTTTGTTACAATAAATTTGATCTTTGCTTCTGAAAATACTAAATTGTGTCTATTAAGCTATTTAGGTTTAAAAATTGGGCTTGCTGGGGCACTTCTTGAATATGTTTTATTTAAAGCACCAAATAAAGCAATGAAAATAGGTGAGGTCTGTTTAACAAACACATACAACATGGCTGCTATCAGTAAAGATAGACACAGTCGGAAAGCAATAAAATTCATGAATTCACATTCACAGATAGCATTTTTAGAAAGCTGTATTAAAAAAACTCCTATGCCAATTCAAATAGAATTTTTTGGTTAGTGTTACTGACCCTTTAATGAAGAAAAAGAAAACTATTTATATTTAGTTCCTCCCACCGGTGTTATGCTGTAACACAGATTCATCTCCTGCAAGATGATTCAAGAAAACTGTGGACAACAAATTCAGAAAAGCATGAGATGCTGGTGACCTGTAGAGGTTTGGGGCTCTGGGCTATTGCTGGCTATATTACATGAACTGAAATGACAAAAATACACAGTAACGCAAAGTTAAAAATAAGAAGAAAAAATCTAGAAAAAACTCTGGGGACATGTATAAAGATCATTTTTACCTTTTCGCTACTATTTAATCCATTTCAATGTTTTTTTGACTGCATTGTCATAATTTTTTTTCTTTTTGCCACATTTTCCATTTTCCTCAATGTAGTGGGGAAAAAAATTTATTGATATAGTAAAAGATCGATATTGATAAATATCAATAGGATCATGGGCTGCATCAAGAGAGGCATAAATGCACATGACGAGAACATAATTATATCACTTTACAAAGCACTGGTCAGACCACACATGGAATACTGTGTGCAGTTTTAAGCACCAGTGAACAAGAAAGATGTGGTTGAGCTTGAGCAGGTTCAAAGGCAGGCTACTAAATTAATAAAAGGAATGGGGAAACTCAGTGGTGTTTGCTCTGCTTCCCCTAAAATGACAAAAGAAATAAGTGATCAAATATATACAACAGTACAGTATGTACATGTCATTTCCTCTCACCCATTCCTGCAGATTCACAGTGCTTTAAACAGTGTGGACGCTGAGCTTCCACAGAGTTCAATATCAAAGCAAAAGTGCAGTGAAACAAGATGAGTAATCAGATAAATGCTGGGCTTTGTCCCAACCATCGGAATCACAGCTTCACTGGGAGTCTATGGGGCAGTGGGCTAGCCTGGAAGCTCAGCTTCTGTATGCTGATTGAAACAAGATAAGCAATTGGATAAATGCTGGGCTTTGTCCCTCCCAGACTCTCAGCTTCTCTGGGAGTTTATGG
>WMED01007473.1:0-17616 GCA_019650415.1 Pipa parva
GCAGTGCAATGATGACTGCACGTGTTTCTTTAGAGATAACCATAGTTAACAGAAGAGAAATGATGCGAGGCACCAGCCTCTTTTTAAAGTGTCCAGTGGTGTCATTCTTACTTAATCATGACAGATTGATCTCCAGCCCTGTCCTCATCAACACCCACACCTGTGTTAATGGAGCAATCACTGAAACAATGTTAGCTGGTCCTTTTAAGGCAGGGCTGCAAAGAAGTTGAAATGTGTTTTGGGGGATGAAGTTCATTTTCTAGGCAAATATTGACTTTGCAATTAATTGCTGTTAAGCTGATCACTCTTTATAACATTCTGGAGTATATGCAAATTGCCATTATAAAAACTGAAGCAGTAGACTTTGTAAAAAGTAACATTTATGTCATTCTCAAAACTTTTGGCCATGACTGTACAGCCCTCTGGAACTCTATGGGAAGCCAGATACAAAATCTCTGGGACACCACACTATGACAATGCACACTTAGGTTGTACATGATCACTTATAAGGGGTTATTCACTAAGGTGCAAATTCGACTGTTGAATTCTCAAACAGCGGATTCCCATAGCAAATCCGCAATTTCCCCATTGTAAAGTCACGACAAATTTCTCATAATAAAGTCACGACTGCAACAATATTCTCATTATAAAGACGCGACTGCAACAGTAGCAATCTCTTGCGTCTGTCTTTATCTGGCGAATTCACACCTATAGGCAACAATTCGGACTTTAGTGAATAACCCCCCCTAACACTAATACAAGTTGTGAGTAGAGGATTATTGGAGATGGGTTTTAATACAGGAATTTTTCTGATTGCCATATTTGGAGTAAAGTAGGAATTTTTCCATTAAGATGAGGCTAATTGGCTTTTTCCCTCATGGTCTGTCTCTGGATCTACAGCGCAGAATGACATTGCATTGCTTTATTTCTGATGTAGTACGTTTGTATGCTGTTGCACATAATGCTCAGAGTTGTTACAATTTCCAGTTTACCTGCTACTCCCATGACTGATAGACGTTCTTGTTATAGATGTTATTGCGCCACTGAGAGTCCCCCTAAATTTAGTGCAGAACATCAGCAGTGCTAATCCAGCTGTAACCTAATGCCTGACTTAATATATAAATACCATATGTTGCACATTTTAGGAAGCTCAAGCCATAGGCGCCCGGAGAACAAAAAATAAGGGAGGGTAGTGTTGGCAAAATATCAAGATGTCACTGTCACATGACACATCGATTGTAATCTTAAAGTTCACATGTGCTAGGGCAGGACAGAGTGGCACATTGGGAGGCAAGACTACTCCCAGTGCACCCCTCTTGCATCAGAAGGCCTTCCCCTTGCCCCCTTCCCCTCCAAATTACCATGTTACAAGCTATTTGTCTGGTAATTTTATCCTGTCTCTAGAGACAAGGCAAGGACAAGCAAGTTAGGAGTCATTCCTTATCAGTACAAAAATAAGATACAGGCACCTAAGATATACATCAGTGTCCTTCTATGTCAGTAGCATGTGCACAACATACCAGCCCTTTTAAGAGATTTATTCATTTCCCAAGAGAAGTGTCAGTTTAATGTCAAGTTAGTATCTACATATTTACTTGTCATCTGTCTACAGTTTACATCACCTGATTATAAGCCAAATGTCCAGTTACAAAGTCAACAGCAACAATCTATTAAAATCCAAGTGTCCAGTTACAAACCAAATGACCCATCTCTCCCTTGCACAGGGTGGGGGCTTGGGTCCCAACAAACCCCTGCATATAATCATTACCCATTATAAATGAATCAAGCTGTCGTTGATGCAGGGAGAAATTAGGTTGCCAATAATAACATAAGTTTGCCATGCGAAATTAGCAGTTGATGTTTTATCTTTACCTGGATCCACATGGACATAATTTGCCAAGGTTTCAATTGACGAACTTACACTTTAGTCGTCAATTCATTTTCCCTTTCCACTGTGATTGTTGATTGTTGTGATTGCTGCAAAATACAGTATTTACTTATGTAGCTATGGTGAAAATCCATTTATTGGGTTTTCACCCAGCCTACGAATATTCCTACTTTACCTTTAATCTTAGTTCTATGAGAGTTGGTATAATATATAGGAGCTCTCTCTTGTGTCTGACAGTTACAGTGATGTGTTATGCAGGTGGTCTCTAATTATCAGGCCTAGCCTGCAATGTATCTTTTTGCTTCCTCCCTCTCTGGGAAAAGTTTATAAATAAAAGTGATCACTGTGTATTCTTGTCTTTTGCTGGGGGTGCTGCAGGAGCAGCATCTCTGTCTTCCATAAGGCTTGATGGAAGACAACACAAGGACCCATAATAGTAGCCCTATTTCATGTCAGCTCACCTTAGGGAGTGAGAGTGCTAGGAAGGGACTTATCTATCTGGGTAGCAATAGACCCCAACAGGAGTCTACAGGCCTAGGGGGCCTAGTGTACATCTGACCACCTAATCAGAGTGCATAGTCAGGGTGTTATTAGGTCAGGCGTAGGGTCCAGGGATAGCCACTCTGAAGACATTCCTGTGATCACCCTTCTCATCTGTGGTATGAGGCCTGCTGTGCCCTACATCTCCTCTGAGGATCCACATACAACATTCTCTGAGGGTTAAGACTTCCTGTTAGTAACTAGGATATATTAAATACCCTGTGCATGTGTACATATGTTTCTACTTGTTCTTTAAGATGCTGATGTTTCTCTGCTCCTGTATATTATATGACTGAGATAACTATGTGTGCTGCTGTTTCTTTAAATATTTCTCTATGTTAATAAATGCGGTTATGGTTTTTGCAAAAAAACTACTGATGTCCTTATTTGTATAAATATATTGCACACCCTTGTTTCCTACTCCTAAAGTAAGTGTGGCTCACCTCCTTGAGATGTTTCATAGCTTGGGTAAAGTTTTATTTGGAATGTACTAAAGTGTGCGATCTTAGTAAATATCGCCACAATAGTGTTACACTTATTTTCACCCATATGAATTTATAGTAATGTATAGAAGTTACTTCTCCTTCACCATAACATGCTTGAAATTTCTACAAGGCAATCAGAGACTTGTAGCGAGCAGTCATGGAGAATTGCAAGTCACCTGGAAGTGTCCAACTCCATTTTTTATATATTGCCAATGTCAAATAGCCAGCAAACAGTTATAATATCAAAACAGCAATAAAACACTTGAGTTTGCAAGAGACTAGCAATTACACAGTTAAAAATGCTAAATTAGCAACAAAACAATTATAGGACCACTTCCTCCTTTCCCTGTTGCCCAGGATGATAAGGCTAAAAATTGTTAAATTACATGCCGAAGTCTATAGGACCTCCTATCTTCACTCTGAGCAATGGGATTGACAATACTCACAGTCCTACACTTGTACATTTTGTAGTGGACCCTTTTACAATGAGTTATCTGGATCTAACTACATGTCATTCCTATCTTTACCACCTGACTCAAATGTGCCTCCTATCAAAGAGTTCTGTAAGCTCATGGCCTGATATCTTCCAGCAGGTGTACTTTTATCTACAGGCCAAAAGGACTAGAAAATGTATTAAAGTTTGAATAAATGAATTTAATGAATAAAGAAATTCAGAAAAATCAGGGAATGTTCCCCTGTGACAATTCACTGTAGTGTTGCTGCATTGATACAAAGTGTCTTTACTCTTTTGAACTTACCCAATGTGTAACCCTCAAAGACTTACATCTTCTACCATAAGAGAAAAGCATGTTCTTTAAGAGGCCAGTGTCTCTTCCAATAAACTAGATAAAATATACTAATTATTTCATGGATAAGGAACTGTACTGATCGTGGGCAATGACCACTGGATACATGAAATAGAGTTGTCAAAAGAAAAGTTACCTTTGAATACTTATTCCATTATATTTCTTCAGCATGTGCCTGACTTTGAGCAGTGAGTCTGAGAGGTGGTGCTAATAGCTCACATCATGGCTGTGAATAACAGCGATCATGTCCTCTTCTGCTTCCTGACAGAGCAGTTGAGCATGCATGCTGTAATATACAGCCATTATGTAAGCTATTGACATCACCTCCCCTGCAAATAAAAGGTATCACCTATACTCGACTTGTCTCTGCTATCACCTCCCCTGACACACTTCTTAAAGTTGGGTTATATATAGATATATCAAACATATAGACATATAGCAGAGACCGAGGGCAACAAAGATCAAAAATTCAGCACCAGGTATGACATTTTGTTGAAGTACAATATAGGGAACACAGCAACAAACACCCAGTTGGATTCTTTATTTTTCTGGCATTTGGTCCATGCCTCATAATTTATTATCCTTTATTATCATAATTTGATTTATTTTATCTTTAGGCTAACCAAGCCTTTTTTAATCTACATGGCATTAATAAAATTAGATTTAATTAGATTACATTAGATTCAAGAGAAAAAAAAATAAAAGCAGCATTCTACAATGTAGTGATGTTTATGAAAACATTCAGTAGAAACAAAGAATTTATAAAGCACCACACAGTAATTATCTTTATGTATGTAATTAAAGTAAATTAAATAAGGAATATTAAAATGACCAGTATTTAAAGGGAAATAATTATACTGAAATGTTTCAGTTTTGAAATAATAATGGTTTCTTTCTGTTACACCTGTACATATCAATACTGTTTTTTGTGATGAAAGTATTTATAAAAAGTTTATTTGAATTATACCATACAATACTCTGCTTTTGTACAAGTCTGTTATCAGAAGCACTGTTATGATAAGCTAACCAGTATACGCCAATGAAAACAATTGTTTATAGCACTATACCATATACCTACAGTATATGACAGTAAAAGGAGATAGCCTGCTGTGTTGATAAAGAAAAAGCAGGCAAATCTTATTCAAGTATAATACATTCTATAACTTTTTCCAGAATGAAATATTTAAGTGCTAATCTACTTTACTAAATAAGGCACAAACACAATGTTTATTCAGAAAATAACAGTGGTGTTGCTTTTCTCTGTGCAGGCTGTGTATAGGTATCCTTATATGACTAGTGTTAAAAGAGATGTAATCATCCCTTGATGGATCCACCACATGACTGGATTTCTTAGGATGCCTGAAGGAAGCATGAACTACAAAAGCTGGGATTTTGGACAATCTGACACATCAGCAGAGGTCCATGACCACCATGATTTCTTGGTAAAACCAAACAAAAAGCCACTCTGAACACACTCTGCTTACACTATACAGTATAAGGGTTTAGGACCTCTATGCACCAAGAGACTGGTGACCAGTTTGTTCAAAATGGGTCAATAATAAACCTGTTTAATTTGTAACCTTTCTGCACTGATTATTCCTGAATGATTTTCTTGTTACTTTAACCTGCAGTGTTCTTCACGCGCCTTTTGCTGCCAACTCTCTAACATAATTCCTACCTGTGCTGTCAGCCTTAATGTAAGTAGTGCTGAAATTTTCCTGTTAAAATACAGATTTAGCAAGTGGTCCTATACAACTCAAATTTTGGGCAAAATTTATGAAAGTTGTAAAGATTCGCTCTTTCAGAGTTTATCGTGCGAGATCTCGCATTGTTCCGGCAAGATTAACACACAAGTTTTTTTTTATCTTGATTTTTTAATATTTTTCGACAGAAAGATAGCCATACTTTACATTAGTTGTATGGCTACTTTTCAGAATCGAAAAAACTTGTGCGGTAATCTCGTGGGAACAATGCGAGATCTCGCATGATAAACTCGCAAAGGCCGAGAGTGGTCTTTCCAACCTTCATAAATTTCGCCCAAATTTAAATACTTGTAGTTTATTTTGTTTGTGAAAAAGTATATGCACTGTACCTATGTCATGGGATGTCAGTTTCACCAATGGTTTCATCTACAGAGACTTGGAATATATGTTGTGGATACATTGCCCCAGTCTATAAATTATAGCAAAAGTCACCAAGGAATTCCACAGGTATATAGAAGCATGACTATAGAATGTTAGTCTTTTTTCAAGCATGGTTCTCCAAAGTAGCCTTAAATGTTACTATAATAACAGTAGGTAATACATCCTTTATCATACAAAAGATACTATTTTGAAAGACAAAATATAATACATATTATAAGTTTATAAGCATCTTTTAATACTAATACTGTCTCTTGCAGCATGCAGATATTATGCCTCAAAAGTGAAGTTTTATACACTGGAATTTTCAGAAAGACTACATATCCCATCATACAATGTGAAGTTTTCACCTACCACTTAGCTATTAATAGAATGAGTTTTCTTCTTGCTGGTGCTATTACATAATAATATGATGCAACGTGGGTTCTGAACTTGGGAGCAATGCTTCTGTTGCCATCAGATCATACAAAATTCTGCAATACCTGTTTGTACAGTTAGCGCATCATTTGTTGAAATGTATGGCACAGGCATCCATCTTACCAACTGTGTAAATGCTGAGCCATGTACAGGGAGCCATATGCAGGAAGTGTGTGGGTACGTAAAAGAGACTTCATGATACCCCATAAGACTTTGACAAATAATAGAGGTACAGTGTAGTGTCAGCGAGAGGAAGTGACAGTGATTCCAACAGTGATGGAGGATTATAAAGTTTCAGTGTCAGAGTTAAAAAGATTTTCCAGTTATAAATGACAGGATGTTATAAGAACATTCAGTTATTTACATACTGAGTTATGAATCTAGAACAAGGCCTCTCTACAGTGCAGAATGGGACTGAGGATCACCTGGCCCTGAAGTTGGAAATTCTTTACAGAAAATATTTAGATTTTTGATGCATTTCTGCATCAGTTTCAACCAAATGATGATTATCTACCTCAAAATCAAAGTATTTCAACTGGACTTTTCTCAGTTTGCCAACTCCTTACTTGGCTATAACCTTGATTTCCTATAGGAAAATGTGCACCAAAAATATACTAAAAAGCACTGAAAACAGTGTTTTCATTTTCTTGTTATCTTACTTGTTTTTCCTATTTGATATTAGATAAGTGAGGGTAAACAGAAAAACAATGTGGGCCAAGAAAAATTGCAAAGGGAAAGAAGTAATTATATCCCTTGATAAATATGCCTCACATTGTTTTATTCATTGTTTCTCTCACTATAAACAGGGGTTAGACAAAAAAACTGCAACACCTGGTTTTAGGCCACAATCAATTAGTACGGTGTAGGGCCTCCTTTTGCGGCCAATACAGCATCAATCCATATACAAGTCCTGCACAGTGGTCAGAGGGATTTTAAGCCATTCTTCTTGCAGGATAGTGGCCAGGTCACTACGTGATGCTGGTGGAGGAAAATGTTTCCTGACTCGCTTCTCCAAAACACCCCAAAATGTCTCAATAATATATAGATCTGGTGACTGTGCAGGCCATGGGAGATGTTCAACTTCACTTTCATGTTCATAAAACCATTGTCATCCTGATACACGGCACCACCTTCAGGATACAACGTTTGAATCATTGGATGCACATGGTCCTCCAGAATGGTAGTCCTTGGCAGTGACGCACCTATCTAGCATAAGTATTGGGCCAAGGGAATGCCATGATATAGCAGCCCATCACTGATCCACCCCCATGCTTCACTCTGTGCATGCAGCAGTCTGGATGGTACATTTCTTTGGGGCTTCTCCACACCGTAACTCTCCCTGATGTGGGGAAAACAGTAAAGGTGGACTCATCAGAGAACAATACATGTTTCACATTGTCCACAGCCCAAGATTTGCACTCCTTGCACCATTGAAACTGACGTTTGGCATTGGCATGAGTGACCAAAGGTTTGGCTATAGCAGCCCGGCCATGTATATTGACCCTGTGGAGCTCCCAATGGACAGTTCTAGTGGAAACAGGAGAGATCAGGTGCATATTACATTCTGCCATGATTTTGACAGCCATGGATTTATGTTTTTTGGATAAAATCGGTGTTAGCATCCGAGCATCCCTTTCAGACAGCTTCCTCTTGCATCCACAGTTAATCCTGTTGGATGTGTTTCGTCCTTCTTGGTGATATGCTGACATTACCCTGGATACCGTGGCTCTTGATATATCACAAAGACTTGCTGTCTTGGTCACAGATGCGCCAGCAAGACGTGCACCAACAATTTGTCTTCTTTTGAACACTGGTATGTCACCCATAATGTTGTGTGCATTGCAATATTTTGAGCAAAACTGTTCTCTTACCCTGCTAATTGAACCTTCACACTCTGCTCTTACTGGTGCAATGTACAAGTACAATTAATGAAGATTGATTGGCCACCAGGCTGGTCCAATTTAGCCATGAAACCTCCCACACTAAAATGACAGGTGTTTATGTTTTTTTGTCTAACTTATATATATATATATATATATATATATATATATATATTTGTTAACTTGCACTCTGTAGCTGAAATATGTAGGGTTCATTTGTCATAATTATCTATTAAATAATGATACTTCAAACTTACAAAGATGCCTTTTTGTTCCACATGGCCCACTTGTATTAGTATAATTATAGATATATAGAGTATATGTAGAGTAGGGACCAGAGAATACTGTAATAAACAGAGGAACTAGAACTCCACTTAATCTGAGAAAATATACCAAATTGGCTAAAAAAAACATACCGTAAAGGTGATAAGTAGTCAGATCAGAAATAACACTACTATGTGTATGTGTACAATACATTAAAACCTAAAGCTGGACATACATGATACAATTTTCCTAACAATATCTATTGAAATAAGTTTCTAACACATGAGGCCAGTGATTTATATTGAGTTGTATTAAAAACACACTGAATTGCTCCTATATAATATCCTAAAGTAACAGAATCATCCCAAAATTGTCCTGAATTTATTTTGCCAAACAAATTCATTCTTTAGATAAATATAAATATTTTCCTTAAATCTTTGAAGGAATTTTGGGAAAAAAAGTGCACCGTGACATCTTTAGTTATACTGTTGCCGAATTGGAACCAGATTTATAAGATCATACCCTGTTTCCCTGAAAATAAGACCTAGCGCAATTTTTTTCCAAGCTTAGAAATATAAGATCTCCCCTGAAAATAAGACCTAGCTGCAGTAAAGTACAAGCAATATACCGTACGGTACTGAGTTTTCCAGAAAATAAGACCTAGTGAGTCTTTAGGAGAAAAAATTAATATAATACCCTGTCTTATTTTTGGGGAAACACAGTAGCATTTAACAGTAGAAATGTATCATTTTAATACTTTATTGGTTCTTGTGAACAAAGCCTGCTGAAATCCAGGTAGCTTCAAGAAGTCTTTGTTAAACATTTTGTGTGTCAATGCCAACTGTTACTAATTATATGTTAATCCAAATTATGGAGGAAAACTACAAGAAACTAGATTTAAAACATAAAAAGACTGTATTAACTAGATAACAGACATCACAGATATAGTGAATTATTTTGCAAAAGTGTTCTAGCAGGACGAGCTTAATATATGACCCCTTTAAAATAAAGATGGGAATTTTAACTAGTGGGTAACAAAGGGGAAGTAAAGAAAGCACAGAAATAAATGCATGAAGAATTAGAGGGAAAGAAAAGATAGACAATATAAAAAGTCTAATGACGGGTCAATCAGGGGAGTATAATGGCAATGAAGGGAGTCATCAGGTTGCAGTTATTGCTGTAGCTTAAATGGTGGAATGCTAGCAGCAGAGGTTATAAGCAGCGACACAGTTAGGGAAACAAAGATAAATGGGCAAAATAATTAAATATATTAAAATATTTCTGAGTGCTAGTTTCACTGTTGAGTGAATGAGTGCTAGTTTCACTGTTCAATCTTACAAACAAACAGGCAGACTGGGGCCAACTTAGTTAGGCTTTGATTAATCTAGTATGAGTTTGTATTGTGGGAGAAAACCAGGAAGAAACTTACACAGCTTCACTTTGAGAAAGTGTCCCATTGGCAGAATTTGTTGCAAACAAAATGGTGCCTAAATACATGGTCTTCATAATTATTAAGATATGATACACTGCAGAAATTAACCATCTTTGCTGAACATGTGAAGTTGGCAAAGTTCCCATTTGTCTAGGAATCAGGCATCTACAAGGACAAACTGCACATTCATGAATTCCTCACCCTCAGTCAGTTACAATGGTACATCCATGGGGTTGTCTATAATGCGTGATGCAGTTACGAGGGGTAATCATTTTAGCATAAGCAAGTTTGCTGCAAACAAAAAAAACAGTTATTTGCTAAAAAGGTTTACAGTTTGCACTAAATGATCAGTCATTTCATTTACATATTAGTAACATACAAAAAGTGCAAAGCTGAGAAAATTCATTCCATAATGTAAATGTGAAGTAACTTGTAGATAGGGAAACTGGCAGCAGATCGGGTGGATGTACAATTGGTCATGTTACTGTATGTACATAGGAGCCCTGTTGAGCTGGTAGACAGCAATCAACGTGGAAGCCTGTGCAGCCAATATCTAAACCATCAACAAAGAATCCAAAACAGCTAAGTAACCAGCAACAAAGCATTTAACAGGCAAGAAATCATCAACAAAGTATCCAAACATTCTAAAATTATATACTATATATATATATATGTGTGTGTGTGTGTGTGTGTGTGTGTGTATGTGTATATAAAGAAAATGAGTATTGCAATACTTGGTGATACCTTTTTTATTGGACTATCAGTCAGTTTAGATAGAGAGGCTTTCAAGAGGTCTGTCCTTCCTTTATCAAGTCTCAAGCAATACTGTTTGTATATACATTTACATACATACACATACTACTCAGTACATACGTGCATCTGTCCACTCTCATCCATCTCATTGTGTATCTTCTGGGTATACAGGATCCACACCCAAGCTGCAGCAGAAAGCTGGATCTAGAAATTGGCATCAGCGTATACCAGGAGAAACTCCACCCTCCTTCCTTTAGAGAACTCATTTCCAACTTATGCCTATGAGTTTGCCAAATTATCCAGAGCATTACAAAGTGTCAGGGTAGCCATTTTCTCCACCGAGGAATGTGAGTAATCACCCCCTGTGGTTCTACACTTTACCTTATTATTGAGGGGTAGACATAGTGTGGGGCTCAGGGAGTTTTCTGGTATATTATGGGAAGTTCAGCTGGTGACCCTGAAGTAGTCTGTAGCAGGGGAGAGAATGCATATCATGTGAGCTGAATAAATGAGAGACATCTATAGTTGGTGATGTATGGTAGACTCTTATTACAAAAATAAACCAAAGTTACAGTACTGTTTATTTAAACTCCTGGCGCCCATTGTATTATTATTATCTATTACACACACGCCCAGTAAAGTATTGTCAGGCAATTCTTCCATCTGCAAGTGGGGGCCTATACCCAGGAAAGAGATAGCCTGGGGTGGGAAGGACTGAATTGTGTGCAGGTGTTATCAAAATCCACAGGGCATTGTGGGAGCTCTGGGCTGTGATTTCACACACACGCACACACACATACCACGTTCACTTATCATGGAGCAATTAAGAAAACCTAAGATTTATTTTTCAAGACGTTTCTATACAATGTGGAAAAGTGAATTTAAAGCATGTGTTGCTGCTTTAGAAGAAATAATGTCTTCCTATACTTCCACATAAATGAGCAATCCCTCCAGGGAATAATCAGCCTTAATCCTGCAAAAAAATACACAATTTGCTCACTACGGGAGTAGCCAACCAGCACGTTCCAAGAAACAGATGGTTTTGGCTCAGCCCTTCAGTTTAAAGGGCATTTTGCCATTAGCCTTTAAGAAAACATATATCTCTATTTGTTTTAATTCAATCCACTAAAGCTTGAATGCACGTATGAAACTAGAACTACAAGTGTATTGTGACTGCATAGTGAGTGAGTTTATTAAAAGATGTGCAATGCAGGTGCACTAAAAAGAAAAGTCATGTTACTTTTACTGAGACTGGCAGAAATCCTTCAGTAAATAGATTGAGCAAATAAATCTAGTTTGCATAATTATTTGCTGAAAGGTAATTTGTGTAGGGTCAAAAACCCTACTGAAGCAATTTAACACCCAGCAAGTCATGCAAAAATTTGCTTCACAGTAATTAGCTTTCTCTGATATGCAATATATAAAAAAGAAATAAATGTTATGTTAAACTAGCCGGACAAAATACCTGCTGGAAAATGTCATTTTCCTAATAAAACAACTGAAAGATGTAATTTTCTGCTCTGATCCAGGCCCAGTGTTGCATTTACCGGTATATGTCAGGAGCTTATATTCACAGAGTTCTTGCTGTCTTAGGACACACCCTTTAACTGACCACACCCAAAACAAAAAATCCCCCAAAAATGATACAGTGAAATGAAGTGCTATGTGCCGCATAATATCATGTAAAGTAAAATCGCCAATGACGTTTCAATATTAAAAATACTTCTTCGTTTATCCCCTGATTCCCCCTGCCTATGACTAGGAGAGAGGTACCCTCCCAACCAAGCCACCTAGGCATGTGTTTCTTGTGCCTATAGGGAAACCTGGCACTGTTCAGGACATTTCACATTATAGGAAAATTTGTTAACAGAAAAAAATGTCTGTTGTTCCCTTTTTGATTGGTTTCAGACAAATTTTAATGTTTTAGGTCCACCCCTCTTTATATGAAATCAAAAAAAGGAAAACGTCTTATCAGTAAACACTGAAAGCACTAATGATTTTTCACCTGTTTTAGTGGAATGATGACTTTGTTTTGATGGTCACTTCATTTTAACAAGGGATTATTACTGCACAGGAAATCACTTTTCTCATCTATGTAGACTAAACCGGATTTCTGCTGATGTAATTAAAGAGTCATGCACCAAAGAAAACTTGCTCTGACAAGAAAATAAAAACACATGTAAAGAAATACTTAGGGGGTTAATGACTGAAGTCCGAATTGTCGTGTAAAGGTGTGAATTCCATGGTCGCCACCCAATAGACGGCTACTGTTACTTTACTATGCATTCACAACTTTACTATGGGAATCCGCTGTTTAGAGAATTAGAGCGTAGCCACCCGAAGTGATGAGAATTCACTTCAACAGTCAAACTCTCACTTTAGTCAATAACCCCATTACCTACATAGAAGAGCCTCCTGGTGACCCCTAAGAGTGAAAGAAGCCATTGTGCCCAGGCTTTTAGAAAGGCAAACCACAACAGCAAGAGTTATGGGTAAAAAAGACATATACAATCTAAGACCAAAGTGTGAATGTGAATGTGAGTGCTATAACTAAGGGGGGAATTCACTATCTTCCGAAGTGAGGTGCGTAGTCTTCGCCTCACTTCGGAAAGACTGAGATGCGCATGCTGATGTCCTGGGCACGGACATCAGCATGCGCATTAAAGGGATTCCCGTCTCGGCGAGGCAACTCTTGGGCTCTCGCCGAGACTGGAATCCCTTTAATGCGCATGCTGATGTCCGCGCGCAGGACATCAGCATGCGCATCTCAGTCTTTCCGAAGTGAGACGAAGACTACGCACCTCACTTCGGAAGATAGTGAATTCCCCCCTAAAAATTAAAGTTTATATATGCAAGGACTAGTGCAACTGCTCGTGAACTGCTCATTAGTGTGAAACTGGGCTAATAGTTACTGAATGGCTACACTCCATTTCCAAGGGACTTCGATCCAGAGACCCACACATTTACATATGATAGACACAGCAAAGCTCACAATTTAGCCCATGTTGACAGCTTGTATAGTCACTTTGTAACTGCACATAAAACAGATATGCAATTTATACACACATATACATTATAAATAAATACATAGAGGACTTGTACTCAAATGCTGATAGAAAAGATGAAACAGGAAAAGAAACCTAGGGAGTAGTTAGTTCTTGTAATAGAGAATTTTAGTATTAGCTAGGGATGAGCGGCTAGGAAAAGCATAAATGTAGTTTTTCCAAACAAGGGAAGTGTACTGCACACTGAGTTTGCACACTGACCACTGAGTAGAAATAGGAACAGGTTCGTGAGAATCCTATGCCTTTTGCTTTTGTTCCACAATACGCATTCATGGCATAGGTAGGGCTTGCCCCCATACAAAACATTGGATCTTTGCCACATTACGATGCAATAAATGTGTTCATGAAATGTTGTGTGTGCTTGCTTTGTGCTTGTGTATATTTTTCCCTTGTGCACACAGCACAACAGTAAGCAGGAAGGAGCAGGCTGAATGCAGCATCATGGCTGCTCTAGGCATTTAGCTGCACAAGATTCTCTGTTGTGCTATGATACATTGTACATCTTTTCTTTCACTTTGTAGCTGCAAGCACTCCACTGCAAGCACTCCACTGCAAGCACTCCACTGTAAATTCCAACAAGCAATGGGAAAAGCAGAGGGAAACTGGGGAATACAGTGCTGCATGGAAACTGACATTTTTGCATAGGAATTATGTACCAGAGCTACTAATATTTTGACAGTACTGATTTGCCAGAAGCAAGGTGGAGAGATATCTTTAAGATGCAAAAGGGAAAAAAATATTCTAAATTACAAAAATGGTCAGTTGTGTGCATATGCCAAATTTAAAACAAATCATTTGTAAACATATCTTATATTGTGAGGCACAGGTTGCAATCTGCTTACTTTCATGAATTTGATTTCTGTTTAGGCAACATATAGGGGGTAATTCAGGAACGATCGAAGTACCCTTGCGAAGCTTCTCATCACTTCGCCGAGACGGGTACGCGCTCAATGGTCTCCTGCACTCGGAGATCAGCGAACGCTTTAAAGGTACTTCGGCTCGGCGAGGCAACTCGAGCGGTTGCGAGGTGAGCCGAAGTATCTTTAAAGCGTTCGCTGATCTCCAAGTGCAGGAGACCAGTGAGCGCGTTCCCGTCTCAGTGAAGTGATGAGAAGCTTCGCAAGGGTACTTTGATCATTCCTGAATTACCCCCTATATAGTCTTTTCCAGCCTGTACTCAAAGTCACTGCCTCGTTCCTACGCTGTATGACCCTAGCAATCATATGTAAACAATGCGGGTTCAGAACAAGAAGTTAATAAAGAAAAACAATAGATACACAACATATATATTTGATCACTGCTATCTACATTATATAAAAAATAATCATAAAATATCTCAAAAATCTACAGCACAGCATGATCCTTTTAGAGTGAGTAACTTTCATTACAAAATATCATGCTTCATATCTGCAGCCTGGGTATTGATGAAATACATAGAAGACTTTAAAATATATGAACGATAACAACTAATCATACATTTAATAAAGCTTGTCAATTTATGCAAACCCCAAAATATGCTTATCTCCATAGATGAAGCCATGGGAGTGTGACCCAAAGATTGAGATTTGTAAACTTTAAAATATAGGACATTCTTTAACCCTTTACTTCTTTAAATTTAAATCAATTTGATGAACCCGATAGGTCTGAATATATTGTAGTATAGCCTTGTAAACTGCATTTTCCGTAGGTGTCCCTATGGTAAGGACTGGCAACAACGCTGTAGAATCAGAAAACAGTGCAATTATGCCTAAAACAGTCATCTGCGTGCCACTTGCACTTTAATTGTCACTAATGCTTTCTCAGTAGAGTCTTTCACACATAACTTGAGGTAGTGAAAGGGGTTATTTAACAGAAGCTTTTGATATGCACAGTTAAGGAATTTAAACACTTGCGCTTAATGCTGAAAAAAGCCTAGCTCAGTTTTACTACCCATTAAAAGAACAGCACAAAAGACAGAACAATCCATTTCTTACAGCAGTGGAGCATTTAAAGGTCAGGTGGAAAAAACAGGCTGACTTTTTTCCCCCCCCCCACTCTTTTCACTAACTACCAATGACTTTTACATATAAATAGTGTACATAAAAATAGGCGAACACTTAAATTAGATTTCCGCAGACTTAAAATAAAACTGATATGTTTGTGTGTGTGTTTTCTTTGTAACGCATGAAATGAAGCAAATGTTTAAATGATGGTAAAGGGCATTTGAGAATGTAACTATATTATGTATGGTCACATAGAAATAAATAGCCACACACCCAGCGCATGAAACATTTTGAGCTGTAAGTGATTCAGTGCATTCTCTACCGACGTGTCACGCTTATACAAATGACCAGAGAAGACATAGAAAGAAGCAAACTGCATACATAACCAACATAATGTTTCAACTGGAAAAATATCAAACAAAATACAATTCCTACATCCTTCCAGACCCAATACACACTGTCAGAACCATTGGCAATAAGTCGTGGATGCTGTAACTCAGGGGACTTAAACTTGCCATCCCTTGGGAAGTCATCTGAGCCCTGTGGGGCACCGAAGTTTCTGAGACATCATAGGGACAGCAGAGAGCTGTCTGGGGGAGGAGCATGCCACCAGTGGCTTAGGGTAATCCCCCGCGGAACCCACAATGGTGGGCATGTCTCTCCCTCAGATTGCTTCCTTACCTCATAATCATGCACAAGCACTGTGCACAGGAAAGGAAATAGTGTTCGGTGGTGGAAGAAATTGGAAGCGAGTGAAGCATATTGAATGCAGCCTGTCAGCTTAAATGTTTTTCTATGTGTGGCTGATTTACCTGGCCGAGTCTGAGACACCCACTGTAACTGTTTGATTCATTTTTTATATAGTTACATATAAATAAAATGTACGATGGAACAACAAGAGTCCTATGGCACATCAAGAGATTAATAATTCATCTTACCAAGAAGAGGATGTTTGGAGAAATGCATTTATATGTGTCAGGTCCCCCATATATCTCACTACAACTCCCATCATCCGTCTATAATGCTAGTGAATGAAGTCCACATGTATTAATGAGTCACAGTTTTAAGCAGAAGGGTTTCTTGTTTACATGCCATTGGCAATAGCTCTGACTAATGAGATTGTGACAACAACAAAACTTTTCTATTTGTGCCAGAGACCAGTGTTTAGTTTTAGTGAACTAATTTAATAACTTCCTGTTAACTTTGAAAAGTCAAACAAATTTGCAAGAGGGAATATATTTGTAGCAGTCCTGGCAATCCTATTCCTTCCAGTCTAGCTATCTAAGGAGGGAATGAAAGAGAAAGAAAACTAACCTAAATACACTATTTTACTATTGTTTATAGTATAACCTTCAACCCCAGCTACAGTATTGCCGAAAATCACCGCCAACCTTCTTATTAGATAAACTGGGCAGAGTACTTTGGGAGTTGTAGTTCAGCAGCTGCTCTTTGAAAAATTCCATGTATTAAATAGGACCTGTATCTAGGTAATAAGCTCCTCTTACTAATCATGCTGCAGTTGGTATTTATGCTTTAGCTACTGTTTTACTATTGTAGATATGACTTTGCTTATATAAACTGGTATAAAGTTCTCAGTATGCCAACCATTCTGATGTTGTGCCAGTACCACCAAAACTATGTGAGAGCAGTAAAACCAGTGGTGCAGTATTTAGTGCCCAATTATCAATGACATAATACATAACCCTATATGTTGTCTGAACATCAGGGTGGTGCTTACCCAGCTTCTGTGGAATTTGTGTCATTTATCTGTGCTTGATTTTTCCACATTAAATAATAGGCATTTCTTAGTTTAAAACAGACTTCATACCCTTCACTGCCCCCCCCCCCCCCTAAAAAAAAAGAAATGATCACACTTAGGGGGTTATTCAGTAAAGTCTGAATCGTTGCATATAGGTACGAATTCGCCAGATAAAGACAGTCGCAATAGGCTGCTACTGTCGCA
>WMED01007474.1:5928-17616 GCA_019650415.1 Pipa parva
CTTCACTTCCTCATGTTCTCTTATTGAGCAAAGTCTGTGAAGTGGCAAATACATGACCAATTTCAGTTGCGAACTTACAGAATTTGTGGACCTCTTTGCATCATTTTGCGTGCGCTTGCACAGGTACTTCTACTATTGTCTAAAAGGCAGAGTGGTGCAAAGGTGTGAATGGGACTAGGTGCTCTGGTCTGAATTCACCTGTGTGACTTTGCCACTTCAGACTGACAAATTGGTGGTTGATGGCAGGACTCCAGTGTTGCGTGAGGCAACTATTCATTCAAGAGTGACAATGGTGACTGCGACTAATTGGCAACATGACCTAGGGACAAGGTGACATAGAAATAGAATATTCACAGAATACAATTAGTGGGATATGGTGAGACTGATGTCACTGCCCTTCACTGGTTGAATTCGCCTCTGTATGACTTCTCATCCTACTTCTATCTGACTGACTATGCCACACTACACATATGACACTGTTTGCTGCTGTCTGCCTGTTCGACTAGTGTATTCTCCACTTAGTAAATATTAGTCAATTAGCCAATACTTTGGCGATTTACAGGTTACAATTAGGAATGTATATGTGAATGATAAATATTAATTATTTGCATTGTAACAAAATCCTTGCTAACTTCAGCGTGCATATACATGCATTATGAACCTTGATGATAATGGGAATTTAGTGTCACTTTCAGCAAAAATTTCAACTCCTCATATTTGTCATGTGGTTAAAAACATAATAGTCAAGTCATTTGTTATTTTATGAGAATGGTTGGTTAAGGTAAGCAATTCTTGTGGGCTTATC
This sequence comes from Pipa parva, assembly GCA_019650415.1. NCBI lineage: Eukaryota > Metazoa > Chordata > Amphibia > Anura > Pipidae > Pipa > Pipa parva. The sequence goes on from WMED01007474.1 coordinate 6,734, forward strand.
AATCCATTTAATAAACCTACCATAGTTCTGGTATAGTGAATAAAAGCATTGTGGTGGTTTAATAAACGGGTTAATGTGTTAATTGACCAGTGTGTTTTTGCTTTTTTTTACATTTAATGATGTTGCCACACATTTAGGCCCTGTGCTACATTAAATCTATATCAGACTTCCTAAGTGTCCTGAATCAGACTTCCTAAGTGTCCTGAATCAGACTTCCTAAGTGTCCTGAATCAGACTTCCTAAGTGTCCTGAATCAGACTTCCTAAGTGTCCTAAAATTCCACGGCCCACTCCCATTTTTCATTTCTTGTTTCTTGGTAACCTAGCAGTATATCCCAGCTCATAGTCAACTGGAAGGAAGTGGGTAGTGTGCAAGTGATGTTACTAAATATTTGACACAGCATTGTCAAAGTATGCTATACTGCTACCAAACAGTGTGCATTCCATTTCTCTTTATATTTGTTTTGGTTAAGGTGTGTCTCAACTACTGCTACTAGTGTGAGCCTGTTCTTTAAGTGCTCAACTACCCTTTTTACATGAATATTAAATGGCATTGGGAAGTAGACACTTGAATAAATACTCATACATTTAAAAGGGGTGCCAAGTGGCAAAGGATCCCTAATTATTGCAAAAGGTTCAGAAAACTGAAATCCCCACATGCCATGTGTATACAGCACAGCTGAAGAGTTTATCAACATACACTATAACCTTATACTACCTATAACAGTACTAGGACAACAAACCAAACTAAATGCAGAGTAAAATCATATACAGTTTATATCTCCGATACAGTATCTGCTTACTCAGCAGAAAACAACCATGCTCCATACTTTTAATTAATGCTAAGCATGAGGTCTTGTGAGAGATAAAATGTCATATGTTCTTTACACCAAATATGGACATTAGGTTATTAAAAAGGAATATATACAAGATACTTTGGGAAATCTGTGCTGTAAATGACAAAAATATACTATATGTAAGACAGGGATGGCGAACCTATGGCACGCAGAGTCCTCTCTGTTGGCACGTGAGCTGTCGCCATACCCTGCCTTCAGTACAAGCCGCGGACCCAACCTGAAAGTTTTCAGGCCGGATCCGTGGACTGTACTGAAGAAGCGCACAGGGGAGTTCTCCTCCCCCGGCGCTGGCGTGATGACATCACTGACCAGCACCGGCACTTCGGGGAAAGCCCTCGTTGGTGACGTCACCTTTTTGCCAAAAAGGTTCGCCACACCTGATGTAAGAAAACAACATACTGGGACATATATACTAAAATAAATGAAATGATAATCATATGAAAATCATGCAGGGATTCATGTGCAAAGACGCCTGTGTTTGATGGGGGCCAGTATACACTTAATGCATGTCACAATGTATATACTATATATAGCACGAGATAGAGAGCTGAAGTGGCCAGCCAATCACGGATTCATTCTATCAATAAATCAACAGTTTATCTGACCATACAACATAAAAAATAAGGTCACAGTTGGGCAGACATCAGGAAGAGGCACACAAGCTAGTAACAGAGATGCACACTTCTAATTTAAACAGATATAAGTGACATTGAGAAGCTGTAAAATGCAGACCTTCTCCAATGTCACAGTGTATGCATCATGTGATATATGCTTCCTGATATCTTTATCCTCTCCACAAATGTGTCGTGGGGGAAACATCCGCCCATGTGCAATCAATGTTTATGCATGTTGCCTTTATAGATATTGCAATTTGCTAGATACCATCCCCCCCCATTGATCTATAATATAAACACAAAGCTGAAAGTAACGGCGACACCCCTGCCATTACACTCAGTTCTCAGACCACTGCCCTCTGAAACAGTACGGCAGCTATACATTGCTAGAAATGATGGTTATGAACAGAATAAATATTATTAAACAGCATAAATAAAAAGGATCAGAGAAGAAGGTTGTTTATTTCTAAAGAAAACATTTTGATTTGTTTTGACGTTTATTATATTAATTTCCCTGTACTTTTTGATGCCCCTGATTTATAAGGATCGATAAAAATTAAATGTCCTTATTGAAAAAAAAAAATTTGAAGTTGACGGGCTGTATTCCTTTTAAATTTGATATGCTCTGCCCCATGCAGGGCCGCCAAATGCTTCTTGCTTACCTATACACACTGCTCATGCACAAGTGCTGTTCGCAGGTAAGATGTCCCCGGAGCCCTGATGCCCCATGGGATGCAGATGACAGCCTTAGGGACCATATGTAATATATAAATGATTTAAAAATAACTAAATTTAGGCAGGTGTACATCATATCTTGCCATATCATAATATGGTGTGTTGTAACCTGAATTGGTATTTGCTTACTCAAAAAAGCACAGCAATCTATACAGTGATCATTTTATACCACTAAATCATGTTGACTATTTCTAAGCCAATTACAGAATAAACATACTGTCATTGTGACTTAACACTTTACTAATTAGAACGTACTACTTTACTAATGATTCTAATGATTATATTTAGAAAGAGGTTTTCGTTAAATTCCAATTATGCGGTTTTGTATGGCTTTCGATCGTTATTGCTAAAGAATGAAAGCAGAATTGCTCATTTACTTTACTTTTTTTAACACAATCTGCTAGTTTCTAGAAAAAAAAATAGGTTTTTTTTTTGTTGTTTTTTTAAAAATAATGGATGTATTGTATTTATTTCAGGCAATGTAAGCTATTTAAATGTAATGAACGGCACATCGCAAGCACAATTTACATGTACTCAAATTAAACCTAATAGAATTTAAATTCATTTAGCTTCGTTAGATTTCAGGAGATTTAAATTACAATATTAATTTAAAAGTTTGCAATGTGTTTCAAATATACAAAGGTAATTTCAGTGCCATAAATGTACTGTGACATCTACCATTATGGAATGTTGATGAAAAGATATATCTCTATTATATATAACAAGTTTCCACTGTCATCTTACTGAATCTTTCATTTACCTCTGCTTCTAATACCTTCATTATACACAGCCTTGTCCATATTTCATAGGTGGAAAAGCAAACAACATGTTAAAACAAATCCTCTGCCTCAGGTACACTTCTGAATTGATGAAAGGTTTAGGTACTATGTTGCTTTAGGTATGTGTAGAGGTCAAAGGAAATGATTTGCATAAAAGGAAAAATAAACTCTATTTTTAAGTAACTATTTTCCATATATCATACCAATGCGTGGGTGCTTAGTTTATTGTCTATATGGAACATATCTTCTTTGTATATTAGCGTACAAAAATATCCCGTATTTTTTGCTCCATAAGAAACACTCTTTTTTTCCCCTAAAAGTTGTGGGAAAATGCCTGTGCATCTTATGGAGCAAATATTCCTTTTTTTCAGCTGCTGTGTGGCGCCTGTGGAGGTTGCCAACAGGCATTCTCCCCCTACCCGCGCCCCACAGCAGCTGAAGAAAATCTTATCTTCCTCCCGGGCAGTGTACTAGTGAGCTGTCTCCTGTCAGCGCATCTTTCGATTCAGGCAAGGTAAGCAGCACTCCGTCAGCACCTCCCGTCTTCCAGGAGGAGGCTCGCTAGTACACTACCGGGAGGAACGTATGTACTCCAAAAGCTGCCGGCCAGTGCATATGTGGGAGGGAAGGCAGGCAGGCAAAGTCGGAGGGAATTTGGTTCAGAATATTTTTTTTTTATTTTCCTCCTTAAAACCCTAGATCCGTCTTATGCTCAGGTGCTTCTTATGGAGCGAAAAATACAGTACAGTGTTTCACAACTTAGTATAGCAAAATTTGTAATTATCCATGTACATAATTGTATTATATTCATTTATATAGTGTTGACACATTACACAGCGCTTCACAGCGCTTCATCATGGATTGTGGGAGGAAACCCATGCAAGAAAGGGGTGAACATATAAACTCCATGCAGATGAAGTACATGGTGAAACTTAACCCAGAACCCAGCGCTGCCAGACTGAACCACCGTACTACACTACTGCATCAACAACCCTAGTGCCTGAATTAGATGGTGTTCCTTAAAATTAACTTCCTATGGAACATTCTTCACGCACAATATAAACATAATTATATCAGCAAAGAATATTCAATGCACATAATAAACTGCTTCATCTTTATTTTCTAGCTGTCTGTTAAAAAAAATAAGTAATTGTATAAATTTTTCCTTTAATTCCATTACAGCTTAGCCTTAGCTCAGTCTATAAATTACTATATGGGTGTTCATGACCCAGACACCCAGGTGGAATCTTTCAATAATCCCTAGAGCCCTATTACATTTCTTATAAAGTTACAGCATTGTCAATAAATAAATTGGGTTGTAAATTGCCTTCTAAGTATTTACAAATGCAACTCATGACCTACAGAGCATTCTGCAATGTAACCAACGTATTTCATTCGCACTGTAACTAATGTACATCTGAAAATTAGCAATGTCATGTTGTATAGGGAGCACTGATTTTTGTGGGCAGCCCTGTTATAAGATACTTTGCTATTGGTCATCATTTTTTTTTTTAATATATTTTTATAAAAGTTATTATTGAAAATCTCTCCAGCTTGGTATTTAATCTTCCCTTCAGTTGCTACAGTCAACTAGCCTAGTAATCAGCCAGTTAGACAGGATAGAAGAAAACAGCGCCTGAATAGAAGGATAAGTAATGAGCATTAACAATAAAATTAAAAAGAAACCAGATTAAATCAATCTTCTGACACAAAAAAAAAAAAAAAACACACAAAAGATACGCTCTAACTAAAATAGACCACATATGGGGGAATTGTTGGTTTTTATCTGTACTGGGCAAAACAGTGTTGGAACGTAAATGAGGACTGGTATGACAATACATACAATGCAAGCCACAGCTTTAACCTAGCTGGAGCCAAAGCAAACGTCTCCCTCTGAAAATGGCTCCAGAAAACATGTCTATAGCAGAATCTTGATATATGAATTCCATTTGTCAGCTAAAACAATTAGCCCTTTACTCAGATACAGTTGCACATTTGCAGTAATCAGGGTAAGAATGACTGAAATAGGATACATAGATTATTCGTGTATAGAACATGTACATTTCAAAGTAAAATGTACGCTGTTTAGAAGCAATCAAAGAATTTCAAGAATGATAAGGAGATGATATAATTTGTGTTCTGAGCACATACATATTACTATTTATCCACACAAGTGAGAATGAAGCATATCGATTGAGATCTAAAATAAGGCTCTTTGCTAGAGCTAGAATATGCTGTTCTGTTGCAGTCTATGGAGCATGAATTACATATATATGTATAGGTATATACAGGCCCAGAGAAGACGCTCTATACATGCAACAAGCACATATTGCATCATCTAGTTAATAATGAATTATCTTATAGCTAAACCTGAGCTTTAGAAACAAGTTATACTATTCTTTAATCTAGATATACATTAATTTTTAAGATGTGTTTACTTTCATTGTCTTTTTCTTATGATGTTCAATAAAATCTATGGAAGCTGGTTATTCTGCACTAAACTTATAATTTATTTATTACATGGAACAGTAGGTGCATTACTATTCCTCGGATGAGAATTAAAAGCATTATCCGTAGGCTACAACAGAAGCAATTCACCCCCAAACAATCTCAATCCAAAAGTTGCATTTTTATCATTTTTGCATTGTTCTTATTTCTATTATGAAGTTCAGAATGTATTTCATGTCAATGACCATGAAAAACATCATATATATATATATATATATATATATATATATATATATATATATATATATTCTTTAAAAGTATATTATGCATTTAATGTACAAATTCATTTGTGGTTCCTTTTTGTGGACATGCTGAATTTTTTATTGAAAGACTAACACCATACAGTTCAGTACAACTGAAATTGAAATATTAAAAAAAACAATGAAACCTAGTGGCTTTATTGAAATAACTGCTGCTAAAAAGGAAAACTATTAAAAAAAACAAAACCCAAATGCCATTAGATGTGACCTTGGCAATGTCTAAGTCAAATGAAATAAAATGTTTTCATTCCTTACATTATAAAACAGCAAATATCTTCATTTGGCAAACCATCATATACATAGGGCACTTTCATTGTCAGTGTTGTGGCCCCTTTAAGGCTTTTAAAGGAAAAGAATATTGCTAATGCTTTCCTTGTAGCATGTGCTCTAGGAAAGGAAGGAGGAAGTCCTATAGCAGACATTCAGTTATCCAGTGTTAAAATGGCAGAGTAAAATTAAACATGTTGAGATGATAGTTCTTGTGCTAAAAGAACATCTGCCCTATATTGATAATGTTATCTGATTTTTTTTTTTACACTGTTTTACATGGAAAAACGAAGTCAGACTTGTTTCTATGATATGCTGCAGGCAGTGAAATATGACATAATATAAGTGCAAGGGAGAAAGATAAATAACCTTGCACAACTGACACGCCAGTTCTTACAACTACCTTAAAGTGAACAACATAGATTTGCTTCAATGAAATGGCAACTTTTATTCATGACCTTTGTTTTACCCTAAGTTTACCAATTTCTGCTTTCTTGTGTTTTATGCTTTGTCGTTTCTATTACTGTTTACAAATTTGGCCCCTTTAAATAAACTAAAATGAGTGAAAACAAAAGGCTGGTAGGATGAAAATAAATAAAATGATACAAACATTATACATCAGTGATGCCCAACCTTTTTCTGCCTGGGGGCCATATAAATTTCCAACATGCGTGTCACAGGGCGCTTCCAAGTCAAACTCATGTTCAAATTAACCTTCAAAGCTCAAGTTTCACGTACGATCATGTGGATAAGAAGGTTCATTGGGGTTTAATTCAGTGTTCATTAGCAACAAACTAGCTAGATAAAACTGGACGTCCTTTCAGTGGACACAAAGGTAAATAAGGAAAGAAATGTGAATTCTCCCTCGCTTTCTTCATAAAGTCTAACGCTCAAAATCAATTAAAATTACCTTCCTGAATACTTGCCTTAAAAAAAACCTAAATATTTAAAGGTATTGATCATTGAGAACTATATATAGTGTATTACAGAATCTCATCCGCATTTTTTATGTGCCTTTTATAATAAGTGCCAAAGGGAATTCTAGATAAATAGACACACAGGCAGATAGATATATGTATATAAAACTATTCATGAGACAAACCCGTTTAAAGGAGAACTAAAGTGCCAGGGGTGGTTTAACACAGGTGCTTTTAATATACTTACAGCTGTAGGTCTTTTTTCCAGTCATTTTATTTGAAGATTGGCACAAGAACTGAAACCAGGTGAGTCTGCCATGTCACTATTAAAAGACACATCTGCAAAACCAGCCAAAATTACTCCCTTTTTCCCAAATATGGGATTTAGCTCAAAGCAATTCCAATAAGCTCTACTACCTCCAGGTAATAAAAAAAATAAATGTAGTACCTTAAATATACAATTTATTTAATGTCAGAACACTATGGCTCTCCAAAGCATTCAATTCCAGTCCAACTGCAAAATTCATACTTTGAATCTGTTGAAGGTGAATAAGCAACAAACCTTTGAAAACAACTCTTAATGTAAAAATGACAAATAATAAAAAAAAGGTAATTCTTCAAATCTCTCCTTCCGAGTATCTTCCAAATCTCTCCTTCCTAGTATCTTCCAAATCTCTCCTTCCTAGTATCCTAGCCTTTACCTGAAATCTTAGAGCCAAATATTACATATCTGCTACAGGTATATTTATTTATTATATACATTTATAGGAACCACCAAAGGTTATTATTAATTGATGATGGTTATTAATAATCTAGTAAACAGCCATTTCAAAGCATGAAAAAAAAAGAAAGATGGTTTTTGTTGAAATTAAGAAGCAAATAATCAGAACGTTAAGATAGCAACCTCAAAAAAGAATCTTCACACCCTAAATGCCAATACTCTCCCATATACGCAAAATCAGTTTAAAAAATAAAATTAGGCAAACTTCAATCCTTCCAGCTGTTTTTGCATTACAGCTCTTAGCTATTAGAGGACATACCGCGAGCTGTAGTGCAACAACGGATACAGTGACGCAATTTGTAAATACAACTTTTTGAGAATTTAAATGTGCCTCCACCACTGTCACTGACAGCTAGTAATGTGCATACCTGGAAACTGTTAGGCTCCAGTCTACTATTCTTAACTGGGTGTGGGAGGTGGGGTGCAGGGATTAATGACACAATTTGCAACAGAGTAGCAATAGATCTACTCCAGGCATTCGCAGTGATGATTTCACCATTCAATTGCTCAATGCTGAGTGGCAAAATCATCACTGTGTATGACTGGAGTAGGCATGATGATGTTTATGACACTCTGAACCATCAATGCTGGTCAGGAGGGGGAGCCAGAGTGAAGCTTTATAGCTGTAGCGATTGCTATGAAGCTGCATTCATAATTCTTAAGAGCTACTCCATTACCCATGAAAGTTAGCTCTTCCCAGCTAGTGCCAGGTACATTTTATAATATGTTAATTTCATTTCTGCCTTTACTTCTACTTTAGAGGGAGTGGAGTTTTGGTGGGAGGGTCTGGGATTTGGCCAGGAGCAGGGCAGGGAGGCACATAGCTACCTACGCTTAGATATGGGCTAGGAACTTGAGGCATTTGTTTTGCAAATCCGGAGTCTCCGGGATAAACCCAGCAAGTATGGGAAAGAAAACAGGTTATGTTAGAGTATAATACATAAAGTGCTGTAATTCACAACATGTTTCAGGTCCCCGGGCCTTTTCTCAAGTGAAACCATGTAAAGCCAGTACATATATACAAAAAACACAGCCCACATCACAAGACCAGTCCCCAGTCACCAGTGAAGAGTGGAGACTGCCTAAAGGCCTTAATTTGCACTTAAATTACCCATTATTTCAATTTTTCCTATGAAATTCATTAAGTACCCAGTTCTAGTAATGTGAGGATGGATCAGATAAAACACTGATACTATCAAGAGATAGAGTTTACTGATAAGAAAGGATCAGAAAGGCCTGTGAAAATTACTCCCCCCAATCGAGCAGTGGTTCAGTCCATACCACTTTTGATTTTATTGATGGTCTCATTGAATTAAACCAGGCATGAAGGATGAAGGAAAGGGAAATGCAAAGAGCACTGAAGGAAAAAAAATTAACTTACTGCAACAAAATATAAATAATGTTACATCTTGTAACAATACTTACAGGGGAGAGTCAACTCACCCTACATATTTCTTCTCCATATAGAAAGCTTTTTCTGAATATGATGCATTAACAAATATCACCCCACCGGCATATTTTAATTTGCATTACTGCATCTTTCCAGAGCTTCAGTGAAAACAAGGGAACTTACAGGCATCTAGTTGAGGATTTAGGCAGTTTCTTGTGGAAGTACACCTGAAAGAGAGACTTGGAGCTGCTAAAACTGGAGTCTGCAGTGGGAGCTCCCACATAAATAAAAGGATTTGGGATTTGATTTGGTGATCAGCTGACAAAGCAAACACTGACAACCCGACTGACAGAGGACAGAAGGATTCATGGTCATATAGTAGGACTGGACTGGCCTTCCTCCTTATCAGTGCTGTTTTCCTATTCAACATATGGAGCCACAGAAATAAACTCTCAGTCAGTGTGGGGGGTGGGTAGGAGAAGACCAAGAAAAAATACCTTGTGCTTGATATATGTTTTGGATTTCATAATAATTATATTAAACAAATATTTTTAATAAAAATAGTTAATTCATGAGGTTAATTCTCCCGACTGTTTCCCTTTAAAGAACAATCTTGTAATATTCAGCAATACTGGCTTTCAGATTTTGTTTTGCATTACGACAAATGATTGTATTTTCTGTGTTAAACTGTTGGAGATACAGTAGCTTTGTTACAATATACTGTCAATTCAAAAATTGTACTTAGATCTAGCACATAGAGGCCAAATGCTCATACAATATTGTCGACAAAGATATATGGAAAAATATGCCATTGCACCTTATTACAATCTTATATATATTGTGTGTGTACTATTGTTCTAATGACATATGTGTATGTGATGTCACATGATCCTGGTCACCATTTTGGTAACATTGAACACTCATTCACAGAACTTTAGATCCACAAATAAAGTAACAAATGGGGAATGTCATTGCTCATAGGATAGAAATGTGTCATTTTGGATAATTACTAAACAAACGTAGCAAAATCGTGGAGTGTAGCACAAGTTAAAAATATCCCATATTTCTTAAGTTCTCACAAGAGCGATCTCTGTACAGCAACTTTATCCAAAATCGTTGCCATCCAGCTGTTGTGCAATTTCACAGTGCCATTCTCTGAGGACTATTGATCTTAAAATCCACAAATTAAATATGACTAAAAAAAGGGATCATATTTCTGTATTCTGACACTTCCTCTGAACTATTTTGTGATGTAATGCAACTAGTTAACTCAATGTAAAAGTACAGCAGCTTCTTAAAAACATTACAGTTTCTTTGATCTGAGAAATTCTTCCAACAACCAGCCTAACAACAAATTCCACTCATTATTACACTCCAGGACAAGGGATTTTATGGATTAAAGCTACATTTTGATTTTAAATTCAACAGTCAGTTGTTTTTGCAAGAACATGATCGGAGTGATATTGACTTTTTAGGAATTTGCAGAATTCTACTAAATGCTAAATGATTATTATTTTTTTATAAATCTGGTTGATAATGGAATGACAATGGAACCACACAACTCCTTCATATAAAACAAAAAACTGTGTACAGCAAATTAAAATGTTAACACTAAAATGAACACAATGTACCACAAATACTGGGTTTTAGCCGGAAATAATAGTTATATGTTTAGAATAATAGCAGATATTGCTGTGAAATAAAAACAAACCAATGTAGAGGTCAGTACAAAGGTCTGTCTCACAATCTATTTATACCAAGAACTGTAAGTATAAC
>WMED01007475.1:0-17613 GCA_019650415.1 Pipa parva
TCACTTCCAACTCTGAACTGGCGGGCCGGTCAGAGACAGGAGGCGGGCCGTATGCGGCCCAGGGGCCGCCCATTGCCCAGGTCTGGTATACACCCTTAGCTGTAAGTATTGTAACTGTCCATGGTAATTCATTAACTATGAATTTTGACCTTCCTGAGACTCCAACTAGGAAGTAAACACAGAAGGAGCTGTGTACTGCTACACACAGATGGAATAATTAATACCTTTCCTCACATCAAAGACTGACTAAGTATATTAGAAAAAAAATGTATTATGCATTTACAACACACATTACTTTTTATTAATTGGGCTGGACTGTTCCTTTAAAGTATACTCCCTACAAACCTTTTTTTCTTTGGTTTTTGTATGAATAAAAAAGATGTTATTGCACAAATCGATAGAAAAAAATAACACAATTTATCAAATATGTTTGTTAAATATAATAAAGGTAAGTAGATTTCAACAAGGCAAAATTTACAGCTCATTCTTTTCACACAAAATAACATTATTCATTAATGATAAAAAAAGCAGACAATAATTATATAATACTTATTGATCATGTTATTTTCTCTACACCGACCTCCTACTTGTCAGAACACAGATCTTATTTTTTTCTCCTTGCAGCATCACAATCCCCTCTTCAGCATCACTGATTGAGCAAACACAGAAGCACATCATTCTGATTATATGCTTGTTCAGTCAGCAATGTTGCAGAGGAAGCAGGAAGGGAAGAGGGTTGCATTGCTGCACCGAGAAGAAAATAAGATGTGTTTTGACAAGCAGGAGGCAGCGCTGGAGAAAATTACATGATCAGTAATTATTATATAATTATTGTGTGCTTCTTTATCATTAATGTATATTGTTACTTTTGTACAACACTGAATTTCAGCTAGGGGTGGCAAAACCCTAAACAAATCACAATAGCTGGGACATCACTGGCACGCCACTTGCTTGATTGTGATGGGCTATGCCCAGTAGGCAGTGCAGCGGTAATGTCACTACTGGGGGGGGCAGTATTGTCTTGCTGGTCCCCCCTGTAAACTTGGAAGCAGTGTTATATTATAACATATTCCTAAAGTAGTGCAAAGCAGGCCCCATCACCCCAGTCCAAAACTGCTTGGAAGGCATGCCTGTGTATTTCCTGTTTAGAATGTTTGTGTCATCAAGTCCTCCCATTATAAAAGGTTGGTCCTTTGGTTCTTTACCTTCCACCTCAGTGGTGCAAGAAGGCTAAAGACAGTTTTAGGATAGAGGCCTGTAGAGTTACTGTATCTATATGTTAAGATAGATATCATTGTTATATTATCATACTGAGACACCATGGGCCCACCAGTGAAGCTGAACCACAGGGCCCACTACCTATTCACAGAAGTTACTGTATTATCACACACCAGAATGACAAATAATGATAAATTAGTTTCAAAGACTATTACTTACCTTACTATTAATTTCTGAGCCAAGCCCTATTATGCTTTTGGGTAACGACCTTGTTACACCAATGATTGGTTTATTGTTGTTCTTATTTATTATTTGTTTGATTAGAAATGTGATTCTGCTATGTCATTAATGTATAAACTGTATCATGACTGCTGAAAATGCACTTTTAGGACAGTTAGCTTAATTGCTTTAAAGTTTATAGATATGTAACAGAAAATATAATGATTTCATTGACCTCATATAATGTATAAATATTTGCTCTTTCGAACAAATCTCCATCATGAAGATTTAAACATAAAATTGTATTTCCTGAAAGGGAGATTTCCGTTGTCCAAAAAAAAAAAAAAAGGTGTACTCATACATTGTCCTGCATAATGAAAAGACAAAACATTTTTAACATTTTTGGCTGAGAGCTGGGCATTGGTGTCTGAATGAAAATTTCACCACATTACGATTTTAATCTGTTAAATAATCTTGGCAAGTGGCACACAGGGCGTTTTGAACATAACAATGGCCATCTCAGTCAAAATGCCTTTAAAACAAAGCAGTGATAGGTGCCATTTGAATAGTGACTGTGTTCAAAACCACATCACTGATTTAAGAGAAGAGGTTACATGAGAAAAAAACATTTTTTCACTTAAATTGTGTAAAAATATAATATGTTACGTATAATTTAAAGGAAAAACAGGGTACAGAAAGAAAAAATAAGAAAGCTATTAAATTCAATACAAATTCCTATGGATACATTCTTTTTTTGAAAAAATAACCCAATTAGCATCTTATTTGAAAACAAGATTATGCAGAACATTTTCAAATCCAGATCCAATACATACTGTATCAATGTGGGGTCTTCTATTGATCAATACAGTTGTGTATCCTTTAAATAGAAATAAAGTTCCCAGAATCTCCATATATTTGGTGGTTCTGTATTCTGTTATTATGGATTGCTCCTAAAAATTCTTATTCCTTGATATTTTTTATCAAATCTATCAAATTGTTCTTATAGGGAGGAAGCACTTTTTTCCATCTGGCACATATTAGCTGCCTTGCAGCTTATAGTATATGATTGAATAACCTCTGCCCTTTGTTCTTAAATTTGTGGGATAGTTTGCCCAAGAGACAAAATCCATAGATCAAGTGAAACTGAGGTGAAAAAAATATTAAGTATTGTATGGGAGACCTCTTGCCAAAACAGTTTTATGTAGCTGCAGTCCCATAGAATATGGAACAAAGAACCCATCTGGTTACAATTTCACCAACATGAGGGAGGTATATTGGGCATGTATTTAGCATGTGGTACCACCTAAAAAGTATTTTATTGATATTTTGTCTATGACTGATATGGTCAGAAGATTTCTTAGCATTAAGCCAGATTGATTACCATTGTTCATGCAAGATACTTGAACCAATCGCTTCCTCCCAGTATAACATATAATCAAATTTACATTCAGAAATAGAAGTTAGGTCTGACAGTATTGCATATATTGTGGAAATCATTCAATTCGTGTTCCCTTCTTTTTTACAAAGTCATTCAAAAACTGACATCTGCATTGTTTTTTTTAGTTGGATCTTACTCTGAGTAAAATGAATCACCTAGTGGCAAATAGAGAGTATCAGGAATAGGCTGTTTTTGTTTCATTTTTGAGAAGGTTACATATTGTGAATGATGCGTTAGAAAATTGATTATTTGGAATAATCTTTTTTGGGTCCAATGGTTGTGTTTGGATACCCAAAGGGAATTTTTTGTCCCCATTGATAAAAGCTAATAGCTTTTGAGTAGATTGTATTTTGTATTCCACAATTTGGTTGTAAATCTGAATGCTGGCAATATTTCCTTTAATTCAAATTGATTATGGTTGTCCCCATATTATATTATTTAAATAAAGTGGATGACATGAGAGCCCTCTATTTCAAACCAACCATTTGGGGTAGACATCTGGGTCCAAGAGGTTATTTGGTGTAAATTGGCCGCAAGGTAATATTTATATATATATAGTACAGATAGACCTACATCTTTCCTTTTATGTATAAGTGTTTGGCTGTTCACCCTAGATTTTTTTATTAATTTCTAAATATTTTATGAAATCAGTCTTCCATCTGTATTAGAAGTTAGAGTGTTGAGAGGTTATTAATGGTTCTGGGATGTTAATATGGAGCGACTCTAAATTGTTATTGTTTATTTTGTGTCCAGATATTTCCCCAAATTGTTTAAGAAACTTTTGTAAGTTGGGACAGGTAACCGTTGGATTAGATAATGTGATACATACAACATCTTCAAAGAGAGATACTTTGAACTTAATTTCTTTGAATTTTATGCCTGAAATATTTTGATTTTCCCTGATAACTGCAACTAGTGGTTCAATACATAGGGCACTGGTTAAAGGAGACAGGGGACAGACCTGTCTCATACCATTCTTATGGTGAAATCTATTAAACTTAGAAAGACCACTCTGGGTCTTTCTGACTTTACTGAGTGAAATCTCACATTGTTCTCACAAGATTTTTTGTAAGTTTTCGAGTACGAGTTTTTCTATCTTGATTTTTCAAAAATTTTGATGGAAAGGTAGCCATTACATTAGTAGCATGTCTACAGTTCCATCAAAAAAATTCAAAAAATCGAGATTGAAAAAATCGATCTCAAAAACTTGAAAAAAATCTTGCGAGATTTCACTTGGTAAACTGGGAAATACCCAGAGCGTTCTTTCTTTCCAAGTTTAATAAATGTTAACACATTAATATTAGCTCATATAAGGACTGTAGTTCCACAACACTACCGAGTAAAGTTCATGGGTCTTTTTCACCACCTCAATTGTTATCCATTATTCTCTCTCATCTGCACAGCATCAATAAACTGCATTGAAGTAGCACTAAACCCTCTGAATTAATATGTCTAAAACACATGTTTATGCTTGTAACAGTTTATATTTACTATATGCATTCTATGGAATTGTTGTACATTTTAAGGCTTTTTTGTAACACTTTCATTTCAAAGTTTATCATCAACTGTGCTGATGAGAATGATTAAACAGACACAATGGAAAATCTAATGAGATGCAGCAAATGGATCCTGTAGGGTTAAAGCGGCCAAACTAATTGCTGTAAAATTGAATTTATCATAGAGATTTCAAAAGAAATGTATACCTGAAATCTCTATATAAATACCTTTGCATTTTATCTATGAGCTTGCAACCTTGAAAGTTAACATAAGTGTTCATATAAATATGTTATGAACATTGCTCATAATATGGGTTCAGTTTCTTAGACTTGTTCTACCTTCTAATACTCAGGTTATGACATATGAGTGACACATAGGTTCTCAAGCTTGTCCTATAGTGCATATTTTAGACATAAGGAGTTATTCACTAAGGTGCGAATTCCCCATTGTAAAGTCACAACAATTTTTTAATGTTCAGATTGCAACAATTTTCCCATAATAAAGTCACAACTGTGACAGTAGTAGCCTATTGCAACTGTCTTTATCTGGCAAATTCACACCTATATGCAAAAATGTGGACTTTAGTGAATAACCCCCAGAATCTCAGCACACACTATGCAGTTTGCAGACAGAAGGATTCACCACAAAATATACAATGCTGGTAGATTACTCACAGACCTTTACAAACAAAATGCATACATACATAGTGCATATGATATTTATTTTTAATTTGTCACTTTTTGCTGTTTGCTTTCTAAATGGATTTATCTGTGTATATCCAGAGAAACAATATTTACATGAATGCTATTATTTTCTAACCTCTACTTTGGAAATCAGTCAATGCAGTCTAAAATAATGTTTACATAATGCCTTGAGGTGTAATGACTACAAGTTAAAGTGACTCAGGGCACGCAAATAAAAAAGGTTCTTACACACACTGTCTTAACTATGCTACTAGAGTTCAATTTTTGCTTTGGTAAAACAGCAAAAAAAAAAAAAAAGATTATTATAAAAAATAGCCTACAGCCACAGAAAGAACAGTTGCAGTGACCTTGCCTTTTGTATGCCATTACACAATTCAAAGGCAGTCCACTCAAACCTTGCTTGCGATCAATATCCTATTAAAGCAGCACAAAAAGTCCTCATAAAGTTAGTGGTTAGCCATGTTTATAAATGGAACTCAGCATAATTAGATGGTCAATAGAATCCTGCACTAGTAATTCTAAAATGAACACCACACATTTCATATCCGTTGCATTTTGTGAAGGAAATTCAAGTGTTACTGAGACAGTGGCAAATCCTTATCACAAAATAAAACTCATATTTTATAACTAAGTTTTGAAAGTCTACAGTTCAGTATTTATATCATCTTATTAGGTACATAAACGGTTTATTAGCGCAACTATAGAGTTTCTTCTTAATGTTTAATCTATTTGAACATGAATACTTTATGATCACAATATTTATGCAAGGCTACTAATGAATTTTTATCATTTTATAGGACTGCTCTATTTTACTTTTAGCAGATGTTAGTAAATCAAAATTTTCTGTGTTCCAGGGAACGAAAACACCATCTGGCCAGCTTTATTTATTGAATTTACTATGTTGTAAATCAATAAATTTCCCCCAAAAGATGCAGGTTCATTAGATTACAGCTTATCCTGTTTAATTTTTGTACTTAATATTCCCATTGCTCTTGAAGGAATGGTTTATTTTCAGTAGGAAAAATGTGCGAAATTGAATGCTAAAAAATATGCCAAATATTTTAATGTATTCATATTTGTAGTTTCCAGAGGTTATGATACTTGCAGTGACATCAAATAATGACATTACACCTGCTCTGAACATATTTACAGAAACATCTGTAAATTTTGCATTAGTGATAGAGAAAATATAAGCTTATACTTATATGTAATCGTTATGGGTGGAATTACATGGTGGGAAAAACAGTAATAAAATACTGATGGGGTTTTCTATAAGCCACCAAATAAAATAGAATCCATAGAAGATTTACTATTAGGACAAATAAATGAAGCAACAAAACAAAACGAGGTAGTAATAATAGGGGACTTCAACTACCCAGATATAAATTTGGAAACTGAAACCTGTAGATCTCATAAATTAAACAGGTGTTTGTCAATAGCAAAAGATAATTATCTTTCTCCACTGGTGCAGGAACCAACAAGAGGTATGAAGGGGGCGCCCTAGACCTAATATTATGTAATATACCGGACAGAATAACAAAGGTGCAGATGGGGGGGACACCTAGGAAATAGTGAACATAATATCATACATTTCTAGTTGACTTTTAATGGGACTTACTTTCATAGAGCCAGTAAAACTTTTAACTTTAGAAAGGCTAAATTCAACCATCTTAGATATCCCCTTACTTTCAATGACAGGGACAATGTTCTCAATAATAAGAGTACAGACACTAAATGGAATATATAAAAATAAAATCTTGAAAACTCATTGTAAGAAGTACATACCATATGGGAACAAAAGAGCTAGAAATAAAAGAAAACCTTTGTGGATGAATAAAAATGTAATGGGAGCTATAAATCCTAAAAAGAAAGCATTTCTATTGCTAAATCAGGAAGGCAATATAGAAGCACTACAAAGGTATATAGTTCAAAATAAATTATGAAAAAAAAAAAATTAAAGCAGCTAAGTTGGAGACAAACTCATTGCCCAAGAAAGTAATACAAACAAAAAAAATGTTCTTTAAATAAATAAATGACAAAAGATTAAAACAGAAAGTGTTGGCCCCTTAAAAAATAAAGAGGGGGTTATTGTGGAGGGAGATGAGGAGAAAGCTAATTTATTAAACAAGCTTTTCACCACTGTGTACACAGAGGAAAATTAAATGTCAGGTGAAATGAAGAGAAATAAGATAAATGTTCCCACTAACATTTGCCTGTCCAACCCGGGATGAAGTACTGTGCCATTTTAACATAATTAAAATAGACCAGTATTTTTAATATTTATGGACTCTGTAATGTCAGAGACTGTTCCACAGGACTGGCACATAGCAAATGTGGGACCTATAATCAAAAAGGGGTCAAGGTGTGAGGCTGAAAACTATAGACCTGTAAGTCTAACTTCTATTGTAGGTAAAGTGTTTGAAGGCTTTCTAAGAGAGGCTATCCTGGAGTATCTCAATTCAAAGATATTTATATTTCTGTATCAGCATGGGTTTATGAGGATCAATCCTGCCAAACAAATCTAATTAGCTTTTATGAGGAGGTGCGTTATAGAGTATACCAGGGGGAGTCACTGGATGTCATATATCTTAATTTTTTTCAAAGCATTTGTGGCATAATGTGCCACATAAATGGCTGGTACATTAAGTGTGTATGCTTGGATTGAGGGAAAATGTGTGTAAGTGGGTTAGTAACTAACTGGCTAGTGATAGGAAACAGCTATTAATGATATATACAGTAGTCACACTGGGTTACTGTTAATAGTGGTGTACCCCAGGGTCAGTTTTGGGCCCTCTTCTCTTCAATATATTTATAAATGACCTTGTTGAGGGATTGCATAGTAAAATTTCACCTTTTGCAGATGTCTAATCTGTATAAAGTAGTTAATACAAAGGAGGAGAGTATTTTATTATTTTATTATTTATTATTAGACATTGTAGTCCTGGGCAGAAAAGTGTCAAATGAAGTTCAACACTGACAAATATAAAGGTTATGCATATGGGAAGGAAAATTCAGGTCAAGATTATTTTCTAAATGGGAAAACACTGGATTTGGGAATGTTCGTTGACAGTAAACTTAACTGTAGCAACCACTGTCAAGCAGCAGCTGCCAAAACAAATAGGATCATGAGGTGCATGAAATGTGGCATAGATGCACATGACGAGAAAATAAATATACCGCTTTACAAATAATTTGTCAGACCACACATAATGGGCAAAATTTATTAAAAGCAATAATCGCAAATATTGAACAATTTTTACCGATATCGCGATATTAATATTGCCGATATCACGATATCAGAAGTTTAGCAATATTGCGATATCGGTAACATCAATATCGCGATATCGATATTCGAACAAACCATTGATTTCAATGGCAGAATTCCATAATTATGGCTGGAATATTCTATATCATGATATCTGTATCGGAATATCGGTAAAAATCGTTCGATATCACAATTTCAGTAATTTTAACAATTTTAATACATTTCGCCCTTGGTATATTGTTTACAGTTTTAGGCACCAGTGTACAAGACTTTTTTATTAGCTTTAGTTCTCCTTTAAAATTAAGGACAAGGGCATCGATTTAATGTACTGAATCATAGAAAGTTAAGTAAAATGTATAATTTAATCAAGCACAGAGCCAAGCAATTGGTCAATTTATCAGTTCAATGTATTAAATATTTGATCTGCTAGAATTGCCGTGATCAACTATGAGTGCTATTATTGTGAAGTAGAATCAACCAGAAGGAACACCAGATTTTCCACTATGTGTTCAGTATTTCATGAATAGGTTTCCATGATTGATCAGCTGAACATAAGACTTAAGGTCTTCTTGCACAATGATAAGCATCAACTGGGGTGGTGTAAAGCTTGTGCCACCACTGGTTAGATTAAATTAGTTTATTGTCACTGTATAAGTACAAACGTACATATCCGCAAAATTACAGGTGCATCCAAGAGATCATAATAACAAAATAAATAATATCAGTAATAAATAAATAGTTCACAAGTAAATGCAGTGATAAAGATGGTAATAATAATAATAATAAAAGTGCCTAGTAGAGTAATTAATAGATAGCAACACAAATGTTACAATATTGCATGGATAGTAATAATAGCACCAAGGGGGTCTCAAGGGAAGTACATAGCAACTAATAATCAAATAGGGAAAGGTTCAGTCTGATAATAGTATCAGGGAAAAAACTCTTCCTTAGTCTATTAGTCTGAGAGTTCAGACATCTGTATCGTCTTCCAGATGGTAATAAGGAGAAAAGTCTATGGTTCGGATGGTAGGCATCATGATATTGCATGCTCTGGACAAAAATCCTCTGTAGACTCTGGATTCTGTAGCAGAGGAAATTAATTCTCTGAAATGATGATCACATTTCAGTATCTGTCTAATGGATGAAATTAAGGTTTAGTGGATACCAGGAGAATACCACTTACTCTAATGTATAAAGTGCCTACTTTAAAATCTAGGTTTTAGCTTGATCCCTTATTCCCACTGATGGGTAAAAGTTCCTCTACCAGCATGACTGTGCCTCAGTAGACAAATCAAGGTCCATTTGGTAGACATAGTTTGGCATGGAGGAGGTTAAGTGGTCTATAGAGAGCCTTGACCTCAACCCCACTTAACACCTTTATAATGAATTGTAATATAGATTGCAAATGTTCTTAGTGCTGAATTGGATCATATTTCCATAGATACATTCTACATTTTTTTGTGAAAAGCTTTCATAGAAGAGTGGAGGCTCTTATAGAATAGATTGTCCAGCAAGGTCAAATAGATCTTATTATCAGGAGTCCAGAGAGTGTATGTCCCAGTGACAATAATAGGATATTCACCCCCTCAGATTTTCAGGAGTAGATCATCATGCAGCTAGTATTTCAGTATGCATCCCAACTCTTGTGAAGTCAAGCAATATGGTAGTGTTTACTCATTCTGAGATACTAATCTTCAGAAAGAGAATATTCTGTGGTCAAAGATTTCCCTGTTATGTTAAGACAAAGTAAAATAAGGTAAACCATTATTCTGGTTTTTATTCTAAATGAAGGTCTGATAGATGGCATTTTCAGACAGATGTTTGATTTTTTTTTACATGTTACACTTCTTCATTAGAAATTGTTTAATAAGAAAGGTATAACCCACATGTTTCTTTGTTTGTATAATGATATCAGATCCAGCTAGTTTAAGAGAGTGATACAATGTTTTATATTACCAAAATTATATTAAAGAGTAACAAGCTTTTCAAACTCACAGGTTTTAAAAAAGATTGATCTTGATATTACTTTGAGCTCTGCCTTTAAATCCCCTACTTAGAGGTTTGATATCATATCCCCAAGAGCAGAAAATCCTTCTGCATTTTGCAGAAGCACAACACCTTATTATGGTGCCATTCTAAATATAGAAAGACACATTCAAATTCTTATGTCCGCTTTTTGATCTATGAGTGTACTTATGAAGCAGCTGCATCATATGAACACTTTACATGGTATCATAACTGCAGGCCTCATACCTCAGAGGTGCTGAAGAAAGTGTTTACCACACAGAAACATACCAGCTTGGCCAACAGCCTTCAAGAGGCAGGTCTGTGCCTCGGATAAATTATATTTCAACCGCAATTACCACTGGAACAGACACAGATAAGAACAGCTCTGTTTGTTTTTTAGTTCTGAAATTTATTTTATTTGTATCAGCTAAAAGCATACCTGGAATTCTGCAGCCTCATACTTTTCATATCTTCCCCTTTTAGATTGATTATAATAAGTGCTGTTAATGTTTATTGTAGCCCCCTAAGCCCATACATGTGGTCAACTTGTCATGGTGATTAATGACAATATCTGTAGCTATCATGTCTGATAATGAGAATGCAGCTTACATAAAGAAAAAGTAACAAATATTATATATGATATATAAATATATACATATGTATATATGAATAATAGTATGCTATACATACAGTATACACAGATCAGAAATATAGAAACAATGGCTCCTGTACTCCGGTGTATTGCCTCTGTTATCCTTTATATCTCACAAAATATGTATAAATTCAATACATTTTCATGTATTAAAAAATTGAAAGGTCAAAATTTTGGCTGTAAAAATTGTTTCCTTTCTCAAAACCTACAAATCCGAATTCTAAAACTTACAAACCACATCTTTACATGCCTCCCATCTCTCCATGTGGGGATAGCATGACAGCTCTTTCCCTCCGTGAAGGTGACGTCACTGACACACTGTCCACTATATTCTGATTGACAGTGCACTGGTTACAAGGCTAGCCATAAGGTATTAGGCTGTGGGAGGACAAGAGACTGACACCAGGAAAAAGGGACTTGGAACTTGAAGCAGGGAACCCTGCACCACTTAATGTGCAGCTGTAAATAAGTCAACAGCCCAAACTTCCCATTGGCAAGACCAAGAAGTACAGGAGCCATTATTTTTATATATATATATATATATATATATCTATATATATCTATCTATAGATATATATAGATATAGATAGATAGATAGAGAGATATATATATATATAGATAGATAGATATATATATATAGATATATATATACTGTATATATATATATATATATATATAGATAGATAGATAGATATATATATACACATACATACACTGTATATATATATATATATATAAACTGCTATAGCACACAAGGATTTTTAGGAAAAATACAAAAATATTTATTGTTACATCACCTAAGTCGACGTTTCGGTCAACGATTGAGACCTTTTTCAAGACAACTCAAGGTCTCATTTGTTGACCGAAACATCGACTTAGGTGATGTAACAATAATTTTTTTTGTATTTTTTCTAAAAATCCTTGTGTGCTGTTGCAGTTTATATGCATGTTATATGCATACCAGAGTTTATTTTGCATTAAGAAACAAACTATTTATTAAATAAGCCAACACACTTTTGCATTCAGTATGTTACTATTTAAGAATTACAAACATTTATATTCTAGCAGTAAGCAGTATCAGGCTATGGGCCGAAGGAGTTACTCTCACAGCAAGTTCATAATGGAAAACTTACGCTAACCTCTAGGTTCCCTAATTGGGGTAACCAATTACCCACCCTTACTCCTGGGACTTTCCTTTGCTGAGTGGCTCTTCCTGGGTTTCTCCTGGAGACAGTAAATAGAAGGTCCCACAATGGGTTCAGCCTTATGTATCCTCTTAAGAGGACCCTAGTTAATAATTACATCACTCTATGATTGACTGGGAATTTCCCTTTTTTTTTCAACTACAAAGGTACAGTTAACAATTTCACTTTGTAGCTGGAGCACTAATATAATATTACTTCACAATGTGCTTCCACTGCAACATTGTTCCAAACAGCACTGTAATGAGGAAGTGCATACAGTCGAGTAGGTGACAATTTTCCATGTGCTTTCATGAATTAAAGGAGGTCTAAAGTATTATAAAAGATTAATTTATATAGACAAACACTGTGGACATATTTCAAATAGTGCTATAAGGTTGCATAAGTTTAAAAATGAAAATTAATAACATTTTTCTAAAACTTTTTTTACTCTGAACTCTAAACTTGGATAAAACTCCATACTCTCATAAGACATGTTAGCAGAATGTAGAATGCTTAGTTTTATAACAAAACGGTAAGTTATGAATGAAACATCAATCAGACAGGGTAATACCTTTAAACTACTTTACTAGTCAATATAATGCTTTTATTAAAAAAAACAATTCAAACCATGCAGGCATTTTTATTGTGATGCTGATCAGACTGCACAATGAATTAACCGGAATGATGGATAAAGAGACCTCTAATGGGCTCTGTTGTAATATCGCTGTATAGATTTATTCAACTTAAGTAATGACACAAATTTACTAAGACCATTTCGACCATATTGATTGATTTCACCCCATTTCACTGTCAATTTAGCTTCCCTGTACTTTTCGATTTCCCCAATTTTATAAGGGATGGATGAAAATGTTTTCCCATCCAAAAAAATCATTATCATTAAGTATTGCTCAGTTTACAGGGGAACATTTTGCTATACTTTACTATGAAAATAGTTGGCTATAAAACATAGGTAGTTTCCGAGCAGTGCGCTAGCAGTTATCAGGTAAATCAATGGGTAGTTGCTTAGAGATTTTTTTTTTTTTTTTTGCTGTGTTAAAAAGTACATTGCAATAAAAAAAAAAAAAATTAGACAGCCTCATTGACATACACTTCTGGTTCTGATTATATAATATATGAAATTATTATTTATTTATTTTTTTTTAAATTGAAGATTTTCTTATAATATCCTTTTAAAGTGATTCTGGCTTTTTTTTATCCCTGCATGTTCTGCTCTTATTGGCCTTCTTCTTTCCACGCAGCTGTAATTTCTCTTATTCAGAGAGGATATATTACCTGAGTTGGCCTGATGCTGCCACCCCTCTTGTGACACCCCAAATGCTGTACCTAGTATATTCTACATTTTTATTGGCAGAAGGAATTTGGTTCATTTTGTTCATCCATTCAAATCTTGAATTGGTGACACTGGTTCACACTCCAGTTACTGATCCTTTTGCCACAGCCTACTCATGTCCAACCATAGCTGACTAGAATGCAAATATGCTAATAATAGTTACTATAATGTGCCTGTTTTGGCACAGTGCACACTGATTGCTTTAGACTGATTACTTTAAATGATGCTCCCTTAGCAGGTAATTGTCCATACTGACCAAAACAGCAGTTTCTTACAAATTTCCTTTCAAAACCTGTGCATTATAATAATCAATATAGTAAATCTATAAAGATAGGGGATTTCTGGGAGTGCTTGGTCTATGAAATCCTTTGAAATGTTTATGATGATATATATGGTAACCAATCAGTACAGTATGGGGTGCATTAGATTTGGCGGAGCTTGTACTTTAAGCATAATGAGTAAAATGAGAAATCTGTTGTTATATTAAATTGGAAATATATCCTATTCATAAGAAGAGTTGTATTCTCTTTACTTTCCTATAAAAGTTCATTGAATTTGTATGCATAGTTATTTAGACAGAATATAGACAGATATACTGTATAGACAGAATTACATTACAGAATTAAATATTGCAAATTATATGTCCTTCACAACACTCTCATACTGCTCTCCAATAACTTCTATTTTCATTTATATGTTAAACTCTTAGTTCCATAGCCTTTCTGTTCTTACAGTAAAAAAAAACCCTTCTATGTTGTTGCAGCAACTTTCTTTCCTTTAAATATAGGAAAGAACTTACAGTTCTTGGTATAAATAGATTGTGGGAGAGATCTCTGTACTGACCACTAATATATTTATACATAGTTATTAGGTCACCACTTTCTTTTTTGTAAACTAAACAAGCCCAGTTTTGATAATCTTTCTTGGTACTGTATATTGCCCTTTTTTTTTTTTATTACTTTAGTAGCCCGCCTTTGAACCCACTCAACCTCAACCACGTCTTTCTTGTGCACTGGTGCCCAAAATTGCACACAGTATTCCATGTGTGGTCTGAAGAGTGCTTTATAAAGCGGTATAAATGTGTTCTAGTCATATGCATCTATACTTCTTTTGATGCACCCCATGATCCTATTTGCTTTGCCAGCTGAAATTTACTCAGTTATTTTTTAAAACTGCCCTGGTAGTATATATGTATTTTAACCACTCTGATAGAGTGATCTGTACATTTACAAGCAAGGCCTCTA
The DNA here is from genome assembly GCA_019650415.1 of Pipa parva. Lineage (NCBI taxonomy): Eukaryota > Metazoa > Chordata > Amphibia > Anura > Pipidae > Pipa > Pipa parva. Next base: position 14,780 of record WMED01007475.1, read on the forward strand.
TGGCTCAAATTTTTGCCTTTCTTGTTATTTTGTGTTAGACTGCAGTACTGAATCCTGAGACCAACAGAACTCAAGGGCAGACAAAGGCCACACTGCATAGTTATTTTAAAGTGCCTTATAGTAGATTGCACTCTGAAAAAAACACAGTTTTGTATACTCTTCCAGCACAACTATGCACTATTAAATGACTGTAGATGATGATAACGCTAGATGTGTGCCATCCTTTCACACCAGTGGTAAAGCACTCAATAAATAAAGAAAAAACCTGCCCCAATGAGTTAAATGATGTTGCATTGTGACTTTAAATGAAGCAGTAACCACAACACAATATATTTTGATGATTTTGTTGTGGTCAACATTCTAACCCTTCAATAAAATGACTACTATTGTTTTGATACTAGAGTTGAACTGGCCTACAAGGACACAGGGAGAATTTCCAGTTTGCCCAGGCCTTAGCTGTCTTCCTGGAGTTTTTAAACTACACCATTATGTAATTTTCCTGAGGGAACTGTCCAGCACTGTTTGGAACCCATTTATCCATTTCTTTAATTGAATGGCTAGATTTTCTAATAAAGGTAGGATAAAGGCTGATTCCTTCACCATAAACATTTGATGATTCTGAAAACTAAAATAAATTGGTCCATCTAGTTGGCCCAATGAAGTGTCTGTTTTAGAATCTTTAGAATTTCCTTTTGTGTATCCCAAGCATATATGAATTGTGTTGGTACTTGACCACTATTGTATGTATTTTTGACCCTCTTTATAATAAAGTGTTTCCTTTTGTTGCCTTTGTTTCCTTTCTCCCATATTCAGCTTGCACATACTTTCTTTATCTTTGTTTGTCCCTTAATTTATTTCATTTGGTTTTATCAACTTTTATGTTAAGATCTTCAAGCCTATTTTGATAAGTTGTGGTATCAGTTGTGTTAATGATCTGAACATTAAAGGTAAGGTCTCCACAGTGGCTTTCTCTATGGCAATATCATCTTTATTTTTATTTTATGTAAGAATGAAACAAGAAATAGTACCCCATTTAACATGTTTAAACCGTAACAGCAAACAAAATTAGCATATCTGCTCCTCTCCCTTGATGACTGTGGGACATTTTATCAAAGTGAGAACTGTTTCGTGAATTAGTGAAAATCCACCAAACATTTACAATTCAGTACATATGCAGGACTGATTTTGTTACAGTATGGGCAGATTGTTGCAGAATGCAGTGTATTCACTATGGGAGGCAAATTCACTCGTTGATAAATGTGCCTCTATATGGGTTCTGATTGTCACTTTGTAAATAAATAGCAGAGACAGAGAATTTGAGGACTCAAGTGATTAAGGGATTGATGATGTATTTAGGAGAAGAACTGCAGAGCATCTGATTTACAACCTATTTTGTTTCTATTGCACCAGCCTTTATACAGCCTCATACAAATTTTTCAGTTTGATGCTTGGGCATCCAGTAGTACTGTAGGTAAACATTTCCGAGCTTCAATAAAGCACCATTATTTACACAAACTTTCTCCAAATTCTCTCAAACATTGCTTAGTGCACATCAAGAAATATAAAAATCCTTCCTGTTTTTGTATGTTTCCAGACCTGAGCCTGGGGAGCCCTTAGCTAAACCTGTAACTTATCCCTGACACCTAATACTATCAGTAAAAACCATCTGCGCTTAAGTTGGAAACTAAAAAAAGATTTTCTTATTTTGACTATATCACAAATGGTTTAAAGGAATCGTAGTCTGTATTACAATAATAGTAAAATAATACCATTATAATGTAAGTGATGGTGATCACCATAATTTGGCCTTCATGTAATACATTTAACGGGGCAATTGTTTATTTACAGCAGTGATCCAAAGGTGCTTGACATGCATAAATGAAGTGCTAAATGTAATTATTTATATAAAAAAAAAAGGACATGAGTTTGAATATTAATTCAAGTTTAAGTATCTTAGAAATAGTTAATCTTGTGCCACTTAATAAGGACAGTTTTAGTCATGTCAATAACAAACATTTCAGTATCAAGAGTTTCATTGCAAATGCCCAATTTTTTCCATCTTTCTGAACTTTATATGGTGCCATAACCATTTCTGACTCTGGGCCGAACATTAACACTAACAAAAATGCTTAGGACACATTTCAGTGAAGATCAGATGTTAAAGAGAGAGCGGCGGGGGGGGGGGGGGGGGGGGGGTGATAAAAGTTTGCACTCTGCAAAAATAGAGTAAACTAGAGAAGGGGTATGTCTTCATAGTTGAAAATAACGGTTAGGGGGCATTAGAAGAAAAATATTAATCAAAGTAACACACATTTTAGGATCCAGTTTATTCAAATTAACACCCAGCAAATGAATTTCAATTCAAGATTGCTAAAGAGATATATTTATTTTTTTAAGAAAAATAGCAGGAGCAACCAAATGCATTTGTACGTTAATTTGAAACGTGCATGCATGAAAGTGTTTGTTATTTGAGTACTTTCAGATCTTTTAGTTTACTGGCTTAGAATCATGTTTGTTTGTTTTTTTACTTTCTCTCACCCATGTTTCTCCACTTTGTCAGTTTTTTAGAGCATTTTAAAATATTATATGCTAATTTAGATGAAAACAGATTCAATAGGAATGACTGTTTTTGCCAATTTAGGAGTGTGAAACAGATGAAGAAAAAGCAACAAAACATGCATCATTCTGCCCAAAGAAACCAAACCCATTCCCTGCACACTGTTCCAGACAAAACAACCTAAACCAGGGGTCTCAAACTCAATTTACCCGGGGGCCGCTGAAGGTAGAGACTGTGTGAGACTGGGCTGCATCAGGTTTTCCACAAGAAAACAACA
>WMED01007476.1:0-14438 GCA_019650415.1 Pipa parva
CTAAAAGGCCCCCATGATGTTAATATGTATATTTTTAACGTCATGCGTTCTAGGGTTAAATGATCCAAAAACCTTTTTGACATTTATAAATATACATAAATGTTAATCTCAAGGGATTAACATTTAGGGGGGAATTCACCATTTAGCAAAGTGAGCTCCGATTCCTTCGGCTCACTTCGCACATGGTGTTATGAGCTCACTGATGTCCTGCACGCAGACATCAGCGAGCGCTTTAAAGGGATTCCAGTCTCGGTGAGGCAACTCTTTTGGTCTCGCCGAGACTGGAATCCCTTTAAAGTGTTCACTGATGTCCGCGTGCAGGACATCAGCGAGCGCATAACAGTCTGTGCGAAGTGAGGCGAAGGATCCGCACCTCACTTCGCACAATGGTGAATTCCCCCCTTAGTCATCAGATACATAAGACTTCTGGTGTCCCTCTGTCACTATAGCTAGCACCGGTATAAAACCGCAATCTATCATGTCCTCATTGCTTTTCCAACAAAACTATCATGGGAATTCATCAACAGAGAGAGCATATTTACAGAGGTCTAGTAATGCAAAACAACCAATTAGCAGTTACCATTGATTGGTTTAGGGGAGATGCAATAATAAAAGCCAACCTCGTTTCTGTAGGTTAATAAACCTATGTAAATGAATGAACTTTTTGATGAATTTCCCTATATTTTTTTTATCTTCTACAGTCTCTAAGCCCACAAATTCTAAACAGCCCCAAACAGAAGGCATGATGAATGGTTTTGGCAGTGAAATAAAACTGTTATGTAACACTGAATGAAAGGTAGATCCCCTCCCCACAGTGGGATTGGCACAGGGTAATTCCAAGGTATGAAGTCTAAAGAGCCCCTGGTCTTTACCCTCAACCCCTGCAAGGGGAGTTTAAACTTTGCTCCAAAGGAACTCCCGGGTCATGGCCCTCAGATTAGCTTCTCATTGGTGGATGAAAGCAGAACGTGGACACAACAGAAGTGGGACTTCTTATGGAGACAACAGTAGGAACTGCAGAAATACAACAACAAAATAATACATTAATTACCCTTTCTGTAATTAAAAATGCAGGATGGAATGTGTTTTGAATGCCTTCCACCCTTAACTTTAAAATAGAGTGTCCTATAGATCCCTTGCCATACAAGTAATGCAATATTTAGGATTTCAGATTGGGGAGTATTTATACATACAAATAAAGATATTATAATGTAGTTGGTGGTGGGGAAAATATTGTGTAAATCTCATGGACTGAAACCAACACATAATCAGCAAGTACTGAAATAATTCCAAGAGCACTAAAAAATTAACAACTTTTTTCCCTTGAATATTTCCCTCTGGATTGCATGAAGACACACTTCATCCTATTATAAAATCATGTGTGTGTATTTTCCTAGAACTTATATTTATATTTTATGTTGGAAAAAACACTGAACCAGTAAAATAAAGTAGATTCCTTTATTGGTGGGAACGATTGAGATCCACTTATACTAACTGCTGTCCCAGATGTGAGAAGAGCCTGGTGGTATAGGTTGGAACCAGAAGTGTCAAAGTTGACAGACAAAATGTAAAAATGAAATGGAAGAATGTTAGGGCAAGCGGCATGGCTCATTAATGTTAGAATGCAAAAATAATCTTGGCTGCCTGTGTCAAATTTATTTGCTACATTGCTTATTATTAAATAAGTTACATTAGATTCTCGTGTACAATACAAGCAGGTACAGAGTGCCGCGCTTTACTCTGGGTGGATAGAAAGAGAACAATATAGTGCAGGACACACTATTACCAGGTAAATCAAAGTTAGATGTACTCACTCGTTCCCCTTCTGAAATTGAACAGTGGATTCCTTTAAGGTGTAATCCAGACCTTAATGACCTATGGTGCTTTCGTTTGCTGTAGTCCAGTTTATTGTGCTTAGCCAGTCTACATCCCTAACAGCTGGATGACCACTATAAACTAGACTACTGTACAGTGAAAAGCTCTGGTTACACTTAGTTTGCAGTCTCTCTCTCTCTCTCTCTCTCTCTCTCTCTCTATGTATATATATATACAGTATATATATATATATATATATATTTGACTTTGTTACTGTAGTACTGTAGGACTGTAACTGTATGAATATACAGTAGATATCTGAACATCCAGGATTCAACTAAACTCTTCTTAACCCAAATCTTCAAATTGTTTTTAATTGAGGCATTATTTTGCTTTTTCTTTGGTCACCTTGGATCTGGCCTATTTAAAAACCTCAGTTTCCAGTATGAAAACTACTATGCAGTGGGTTAAGTATGTCCAACTTCTGTTTCAGCTTGCTGATTGTGGGATGATGATGCAGTCTGTGCCAAGGCCTGCTTTTAATGCCATTCATCGTTTCTCCATACACCCCAGTCTTTCCATCACTGATCATCCTGATACCATGCAGTATCCTTCACACATACATGTAATACCTCAAGTACTTTGTCATTCCTCTAGAGACATTATCCCAGATAGTGAGTAGTTCTCTAGAAACTACCTGAGATGATCTGCAGTGTACCTACACATATTTCATAAATGCACTGCAGTTTTTGTAGAGAAAGACCCCAAATGATCTGCAGAACCCCCAACAGGCATAGTATTAAATACACTGGTGATATTTGTGGATTCTCTTACCACAGTGGATTTTGCACAGGTCAGTTCTAGATCTCACAGGAAAACAGCAGAGCTACACTGGAATTCCCAGGAATACAATAAAACTTAACTAAAATATACAGTAACAGGGCAAAGACATACTGGAGCTCTCTGGAAACACAGCAGAGTAGTAGTAGAATTTGCATAAATGCATCTTAAGCTAAACTGGAACTCAAAGAAGCAGGACTAAAGTTCTAAACTAGTGTTAATGCTTTCAGAATTAAAAAAAATACTCACAAGTAATGATGAGCGATGATGGCAATAATCGTCATCGGATCGATAATTGATTATTGAGATCATCGGGTTGCTAATCGTTATTCGATAATGATAATCGCCGATAACCATTAAAGTCTATGGGAGAGGAACAGCTGGAACACCCAAACAGGTGAGCTGAAGCTGGAATTAACATCTATAATAGTAAACTGGTTTTGTGCTACGTCTTAGGCAAGACAATTAGGCTATAAGAGTCACAGAAAACAATTCACAGAAAAGATTAGGACAGCGTAGCCACAGCAGGTACAGCACTAGCAACTGCTATGGGCCCCCCTTGACACATAAGAAGACACTGGTATTGGAAATGGCATATGGTAACTGACAGGACCCCCCTATCACTTTTTGCAGAAGGGACCAACAACTTGACATACTGTATATGTCATGGCAGCAAGGATGTCCCAATGGGGAATGCAGAAGTTCAGCTGGTAGGGCCCTAGTTACAGTGGGCGTGGGGAGAGCCCAGGCTGGCATCAGTCATCTATTAACATGGCAAAATTGCCCTTACGACATATCAATGGAAAATTTTTCATAGCAACATGACCCCAAAAATTTGAGAAATGACCTCTCAGCCACTGTTAAAAACTAAGAGGAGGAAGAAATGCCACTTAGAAACCACTTTTCTGTACCAAAGGACATGTATTATAGCTGTTTTTTACTGCAACATGACAGTGCAGCCATATATATAAAAAATGGTCATGTGATTTCAGCAGCCAATGAGATCCATACACAGTCCAGTGGTGACGTTGTTCACCCACGCCCCCACCCCCATTGTGCTCTGCCTTGATTTGCTGGCCTCCAAAATTGAAGGAAGTGCCGAAAAGGGCACCAATTTAATATGTATATGTAATAACGATTATCGAGTGATGACGATTATCATTACGATTTTTAGCAAAATTATAGAATCATCGAGAACACGTGATCATTGTAATAATCATGCCGATTTCAACCTTTCCCGATATCATCAATCAACACTACTCACAAGTTTAAATTAGGAAACACATTGATTAGTCACAGTCAGACTGAAAGTGGCAGGTTTAAATTAATTAAATTAATTGCAGCTGAATGATAAAATTTATTGGTTATGCAACAAAAGAAAAACATACAATAGTCAACAGCTAGTAAAAAATCTTCACATTTCATAAAGGGGAGTGTCAGGTGGGCAAAAAGGTAGCCCACTTTATAAATAACGCTTAAAGTGCACCTGTCACCTCAAAACTCTAATACTAATTTAGGTTGTACTAATGAAACAAAACATTTTTGTAAATATATATGTATTTTTAAAATTGTACCTTTATACAGCATTTCTCTCTGTCATCTTCCCTATCAGCCTGTCTTTTCTTTTCCGAGTGTCAGATGGGCGGGACTAAATAATGATTGACATTATAGATCTTCCAATCAGATAGCTTAAATCACAATCTAGTAGGGATCTGATTGGATGAGCTATAATGTCAATCATCATCACCCTACCCCGGAAAGAAAAGGCAGGCTGACAGGGAAGATGACAGAGAGAAATGCTGTTTTAATGTACATTTTTTTAATACATATATATTTATAAAATGTTTATTTCATTAGTATAAGCTAAATTAGTGTTAAGTGTTTTGAGGTGACAGATACACTTTAAATGTTGCAGATCAATATAGAATTTCAGAGCAGTAATGGAAAGATCTGGCAGGCAAATGTTAGAAAACATGTACTATTTTATATTGAAAAAATGTATTTAATTGAGAAATATATTTGCAGCATTTTTTTGTTTCCATGATGGAAAACCCCTTAAATCATATAATACTATAGGAAGAAATTTATAAAGGTCATTTCAACCTATTCGCTGCAATTCGATGAGTTTCGCTGCCTTCTCTCCACTATTCATTATTGATAAATATCGATATCAATAAATATTGATGTATTAATACTACACCACTTTCACAGTAGCTCCTTTTCCATTGATATCGCTGATCTTTTCAATGGAGACTTATAAAAGATGTTCTAAACTATCTCCATAGGGAATAATGGGTTTTCACCACCCTCAACCAGGCGAGCACTTTTCAGCTATAAAGCAGGTAGAAGGGCGTAATAAATATCATTATCGGTGATATCAATATTTTCAACCTAATTAAAGTTATATTGATATACCAGAAGACAACTTTTTTCATTTCTAGAAATATCACACTATACAGTAATTTCTTTCCTTTTGATTTTTTGGTCATGTAGACACTTATTCCCCAACAAAATATCACATATCAAAAGAAGCAAAATGTTGCAGGCATAGTTAAAATTTTCAGAAGCAACAAAAAATAGGTCTCAAATTTAAAGTGACACTAAATCCTGGACAACATGTTTAGTAGACCTCATTATGCATGTTAAAATAAAGCAACACCTATGTGAAGAAAGGTTCTTAAGATATGCCTTGCAGAGTGCATTGCTTTCTTTTACCCAGGAGCTGCTACAAGTCTATGGTGGACCCTCTGACGTCCCAGGCATATAAAACATTGTACATTTTTACAGGCTATAAACACAGTATTTGATGAAAGGCTGAACAACTTGCTTTTATTCCGGAATGTGGGTTACAACAATGTAAAAGTCTTCAAATGTTAGAAAAACTGTGTTCTAAAGCAGAGGTGTCAAAATCAAATACACAAATAATTTTTGGGACAAATAAAAAACTTCAACAAAGTCTTACGCCAACCTTGATATTTATTTTAAAAAAAAGTCTACAATTGAGGGAATTTTTCCTTCTCATTAGACATAACGATGGACTTTTTTTAAACAGGTTTGTCCTTTACATTTGTGAACAAATATTCTGCTTCCCACTTTTATTCAGAACTTCGGTTTCCTTTCATTTGGCCATTTTTAGGAGGGGTAGCCTGATGTGACTGATAGCATGAGGTCGATAATTAATGTTAACAGAAGAGGGTGTGCTAGTGCATCCTGATTGATGCGCCAACGCACCAGCAGAGCATTCTGGGATTTGTAGTATTAGCATTGCATGCACTGTCTCCTGGCAGGCAATCTCTAGTAGACATTTGGTATTTTCTCACAGTCCAGATATAATTACACTACTGGCCAGATTTGGCCCATGGGCCAGAGTTTGACACCCCTGTGTTGAGGGTTCTATGCAAGGGATAATAGCAAAAAAAATAATGATGCAGGTAATAGCACAAAAATAAACATAAGAAAACATAATAATATACTGTATATGTTTGTTTTGGAATGAATCATGGAAAACTATTTGTCACTTTCCTCCCCCTCCTTAAAGGCAAAATAGGGTAAGACATGAAAGTGGTTACTGAGATGTTATTAAGCCCCAAGTACTTTTTTGGAAGGCCCATATAATACAATCAAAGACAAAGTAAATTATATTACAAACGTACAAGTATATGCAGAATAATGTATCCCTTTCTGTAATTTCTAAGAATATTATTAGACACAGAGAAGTTCAATGACCATATGAAAACATCAAGCAGCGAAGTGAGCTACGATGCGTTCGGCTCACTTCACTAATAGTAGTATGCGCATGCTGATGTTCTGTACGCGGACATCAGCATGCGCATTAAAGGGATTCCTGTCTCGGCAAGAACAAAAGAGTTGCCTCGCTGAGACAGGAATCCCTTTAATGCGCATGCTGATGTCCGCATACAGGACATCAGCATGCGCATACTACTATTAGCGAAGTGAGCCGAACACATCGTAGCTCACTTCGCTGCTTGATGAATTACCCCCTTAACCTCAGGCCACGTGCTTTTATATAGGTCATGGAACTCTGAGGTGACTTTTAATATCCTTATAATTTACCAAAACAGCTATATTATACTTTATAAAACACATGGCAGTTTTAGAAAACAAAACAAGAAACATTCACACTTTGACACTGCTTTTTTCCTATTTTTCTAGATTCAGCTCTTGTTTTTACTATTGTATCACCCAGAATACTTTTTGTTTCAGGCTGCAGATTCATAATTTCACTTCTTCAGAACTACTACAATTCCCATGATGCCATGTCATCCACAACAGGGTATTAGTACAGAAGATGATAATTTATTATTTTATTTCACTTAAACCTACATTATAAATTATTACCTATATACAGAAGCAACTAAGAGAGATGGCTTGAAAAAAATACAGCATCAACATGTTTCAAAATTATATTTTTAAAGAGGAAATATGTGTGATGGTTGCTTTAAGTTATAATTTGATAGGCAGAACTAACCAATTATAAGGTTATAATTTACAGGAAGTTCCATGCACTTCCTGTGTGTACTGTGTATTATACAATAATATGCTTCCAACTGTTCCTTCGCTTTATTAGGAGGAATAGATGTGTATTGGCTCTCTTTATTTATTGCATATTGTAGAATACAGATTGTGGAATGTCATAGGGCCTAATATTGACTAAAGGGTGAATTCACCTGTCGAATTCACCTTACTACAATATGGGCGAAATTTATTAAACATGTAATAGCTCATTTTCGCTTTTCTATTGAATATATCCATGGAAAGGTAGCTATACAGTATGGCTACCCTTTTCATTGAAAAATTCAATTGATAAAGTTTCTCACGGCAAGTATCGATCGAAGCAAATCTCGCAATACTTACCATGATAAACTTCAGGGTGTTCTCGCGATTAATATCAGAAAAGTTAAAATGAATTCGCCAGTGTATCAGTCTCACATTGTCCCACTAACTACTCTGTGAACATTCTATCTCTTTCTATGCCACCTTGTCCCTAGGTCATGTTGTCATTTAATCACAGTTGCCATTGTCACCTTTTAATGAATAATCGCCTTACGCCACACAAGAGCCTTGCCATCAACACCCCCAATTCACCACTCTGATGTGGTGAATCAAACAGGTGAATTCAGAGCAGTACACCTAGTTGCATTCGCTTGTTCGACACACTCCGCCACTTAGTCAATAATAGAAGTACCTGTGCACGTGCATGCAAGGTAATGTGAAGTACTTCAGAAATTCGCGACTATCGTAGTTGCCTGAATTGGTCACATAGTCGCCACATTGCAGACTTTTCTCAATACATGAACATGGGCGAGTGGCGAATGGATGCAATTTCAGACCTCTACAGGATTATTTGGCCTTTATTCAATAAGTCCTTAACCTCGTGTACTTTGCTTAATAATCCGTAAAGCATTTTAAAGAGTAGAAATGCAGCAGAAAACTATCCACAAGCTGACATCATTTCTCCAAAAGAAACCCCTGTGTTCGCCCTATCTGATCAATTTTGATTTTTGATTTTGGTTCAGGATAATTAAGGAAAAAAAAAATATATATTTTAGGTTACAATTAGTCAACGTTAATGCAGAGGTTTCATTATACATGACCAAGTAGACTATAGTACAATAGTAACCCAATGAGACCATGCCGATAAGGTTGTCACCTCTCACTCATTAAAGGTAAATGAATATACAACTTAGCAATGTTCATTCCTCTTCTAATCAAGCAGAATCATTTTACCAGCATTTTAGGATTTTCCTCCCAATAAGATAGACACAGCCACCTAAAAAGAACTCATTACCACAGTCACAAATTCTCTATTCTTTATTCACTTATTCTACTCATTCACTAAATAGAATATCCCATAGTGAAGGAGCAAACAATGTCAATAGCCCTCACTTGCATAGTCAGATAGTAGCAGCCCAGCCATCAGCTCCCTGTCGAATGCGGCACAGTACGTCTTGCTGAATTCACTACTGTGACAGACTCTGATGCTTAATGAATAATTGAATTACCTGTGCACGTTTACGCCAAGTGGTGCGAAGAACTCCCTTAGTTCCCAGCTGTCATCAGAGTCTGGAATGGTCACAAATTTGCCAAATGTCAGAGTTTGCTTTAGGTGTCAGTATAGGGGCATGTCCTTTTTAATATCCCTATTAGTGAGATCATAGATGGTCTCAAAGGGAAAGTTTATACTTTTACTGGTGACACAACAATATGCCTGGACAGGGCCGGTTCTAGCGCTGGGAAATGTGGGTGATGGCCCTGGGCGCAATCTATTTGATTTCGCCCACATCGCTCACCGCAAACTTACCTCCTCCAGAGTTCCAGGGACGCTGCTCCTCTGAGCGCCGCTCCACAATGATGGGCGAAATTTACTAAACTCGAAAAGGCAGATTTCGCCTTTTCAAGTTTATTGTCTGTAAATATCACTGTTCGATTAGTAAATATCGATTGATAATGATGAATCAATTTTTACCGGATCGTATTTTTCGATGGAAAAGTAGCCAAATTTGTACTAAATTTACTAAAGTCGAAAATTATTTTTTTCAAACTTTTTGGATTTTTTTTTCAGCCGTTTCTCACTCCCCTTTTCACCTGTTTTTAGGGTGAAAATGTAATTTTTTATTTTTTTTCCCATTTTCATGATAAAAAAACAAAGGTAAAAAAAATAATTTTCAGCTTTAGTAAATGTAGTACTTTAGGCTACTTTTCCATTGTAAAATCTGATCGAAATGTTTTGATTGATAAAAAATTATAAAAAAAACATTGATCGATTTTTACCAATCAAACAGCGGTATTTACAAGGAATATACTCGAAAAGGCGAAATTGGCCTTTTCAAGTTTAGTACATTTCGCCCAGATCATGTATCATCAATCACAATAAAAGGAAAGCAAAAACAAACCCACAGCTACTGATGATTTAGTAAACTGGATTAAGAGAAGATTCGGGAATACTGTACCTCTGGCCTGGTTCATTAGGATTGATGTATAAAATGAAAGCTTACATAACCTAAACCACTGTTCTGTGCAAGATTGGCGCTGGGGCCCCCTCCCTCAAATCTGATGCAGGTTCAGCACCAAGCCCTTACCCTACCCTACCACCACACAGAACTGTGTCCTCCCACTCACATTCTGAGATCCAGGGATCCAGGGGGAACAAGAGGCAATTACTGCACAGGTGAAGAATAGTTGCAGCAGTTTTTGTATTTTGCTTTACAGAGGTTTGTCCCTGCCCCTTGGAGCTTACAGGGACACTTATTCAATCACAAACATGTTTTAGGATTGTGGGAGGAAACCGGAGTGCCCATAGGAAATCCATACAAGTGTAAGGAGAGCATACAAACTCCATCCAGATGAAGTGGAATTGAACCCAGAACCCAGCGCTGCAAGGCAGCAATGCTATCCACTGAGCCATCGCATTGCAACTATGTTCCCTTGGTGCTGGGACCTAGACTCAGCTGTGACCATAACTCCTATATGGTGCAAAAGGAAAACTGGACTCCTGAGAGGAGGTGCACACTGCATAAATCAAAATTTATTAATGATCAATAATGTAAGAAAAGTGAACGGAAGACAATGACTGGACAAAAATTATAAAAACAATTAAAAACAATGAGACCCAACGGACATGGCCAATAGAAACAAAAAATACAAACAGATAAGCTTAATGGATTCAAAATAGAACGGTCAAAAACCTGTGTATGAATGTTGTACAAAGTCAGGAATCCTTAAATAAGCATCTGAAAGGAACTGTCAGTGTGTCCGAAAAGAGCAGTGTAAAAAGGTGATAAAGCCCAGCTCATAGGTGCAGGAGCTTAGTGAGGCTAAATTCGGATGGCCAAGTCACAAGAAGGGTGCTGCCGGACGCGTTTCGCCCACACTTGAGCTTCCTCTCACGGCACACAGTCATCCTCCTTCCGTGGGTTTATATAAAGGCTCAAATGTGTGACGTCACCAACGTGCGACGTCCATCCGTGCTGCCGCGTCAGACCCGGCTAATGAATATTCATGGGCTGTAGCGGGTTTCCCTTACTTCAAGCATACAGAGCGGCTGTGAATGTAAAACGTAAGAGACATGCGATGTAGGTCCGTACTGCCGCGTAGGACCCAACTCCTATAGTTATGCTCCTGCCTACTTTAAGGAATTACATCCTACATATAAAATTGTAATATTTATCCCAAAGCAAACATATTCTTAATTTAAAGTTTAGTTTCCCTGCTATTACTTCCTGAATTCCCAGACAGTTTCCTGGAGTGGTGACCCAAGCATGTTCACTAAAACTGTTACAATTAGATTTTCTCAAAATAAGAGAGATTTCAGGGGAAATTATAAACAATAGTAATCATCTACAGAGGTTCAGTAACCAATCATCAGTTAGCATACACTGTTAGAGGGTTGCTAAAATAAAAAAAAAGCCAACCTCTAGTTGCTATTGGTTACCAGAAATCTATGGGCCTTATTGACTAAAGTCCGAATAGTCATGTGGAGCTATGAACTTGCATCTATTTGCCATTTTCCATGTTTGTTATTGACTAAACTCTGCAATGTGGCAAATATTTGACAACTTTGGCCAACTATGATAGTCATGACCTTACAGAGCACTTTGCATTACTTTTTTGTGCAAATTGAATAAGCTGCCGAGTGTGTCAGAGGAGTGAATGTGACTAGGTGTATCGGTTTGAATTCACCTGTTTGACTTTACCACTTCAGACCAGTGATTTGGGGGGTTGATGGCAGGGCTCCAGTGTTGCGTAAGGTGACCATTCATAAACGTTAATGGTGACTGTAACTAAATAACAACATGACCTAGGGACAAGGTGGCATAGAAATATATAGAATAATCACAGAATACAGTTACTGGGATATGGTGAGACTGACGTCACTGCCCTTCACTTCTCATCCTACTTCTAACACCACACTACACATCTGACAGTGATCGCCACTGTCCGTCTATTTGACAAGTCTATTTGCTGCTTAGTCAATAAGGAGAAGTGAATTTCTGTCTATTTTGGCAATGTGTCTCGAATTTTAGAGAGATGACTTAGACAGAGGAATTAACCCTTTAGTCAATAACGCTGTACAAAGTTTACACCATTAATGAATTCTCCTTGCATCTTTTCACAATCTCAAATCTCAGCATTTGCTTGAAAAATAATGAGCTCACTTATACTACACAAAGCAGTAGTGCTTCAAGCTCCACAATCATATAGGGCAACAGTCTTCGCACTCCCATCTCCATCTCACTGAATTCTCCTGATCACTGCAGCAACCTGCTCCATCCCCCCTCTCCCCTTTGGTACAGGAGGGCAGGAAAGTAAAAGTACTCACAGATTTAGACAAGTTCAGGTGAATGTGTCTAAGCAGCAATATGCAAGTGTGGGAGCAGCACCCAGCACACCCACCAAGGCACCTTGAGCAGCCACTTCTACATCTCTTGGAGCAGAGAAACGCTTGTAACATCTTTTACTTTACAAAAGAAATAGGACAAATAAATCATAATAAGACAAAAAAGAATATTAACAATATATTTAAAAAATGTAGGTAAAATGTACAAAATTGAAAAGAAAAAAAACAAAAAAAAGTTTTGTTGACCTTTAGAAATGTAATGTTAGGAATCCCATATAAAGTGCTATTGCAAAACTCAATCAAATTCAGCCCTGAGGAGCAGAATACACCTACACTTGCTTCAGTCCTAATGAATAACTATATTACATGTGTTGTATACTTGCCGACCTGCAAACACGAACTTTGGCTGTACAGTTAGTGGCACATCTAAACAAATTCTTTTTTTTAAATTTTTTTGTGACCCAAATCCATTTATTACTGCGTTGATTAATCTATGGGGGGAACGATAATAACCTTTTCCTATAGGTGTTGATTAGTTTTTATTTTTCTACAGTTATATTAAAAAAATATAAACTGATTAAAAAAATACTTCAAGGTGCTGCGTCTTTCCCGTGATACGTTTTCTTAGGCTTGCTAAGCTTTGCTTTGTCTAACTTAAGAAGAGTGTTGGGAGTTGTAGTTCAATTGCAGCTGGAAAGTAGAAGATGAGACCTCTATGATGTATTGTTTTCCTTTTCAAACTGTCCATACCAAATTATTTTATTTATATTGTGAAATACAACTACTGTTAATGAATAAGAAAAATACAGAAAATGGAACTCTGCAATATATTTGTTTTTAAAATCACTCTAAAAGTCCCATGAGGCATATGCCCCTAATAGTTTGTATTCTCATACAGTATAGTTTTAAAGGCATTTTTCATTAGCATAGAAATGTACAAATTTGCCTATCCATACAAAAGTTCTAGGAGACTGAATATATCATAATAATTTAACTTGCTTTGTGTAAAAGGGTTCTAAATTAAAACTGATGCGGGCTACAGGATGTTCAATGAAGTTGGTAAATTCTGATTAATGCAATGCTGCCACCTTGTGGTAAATGTAATTATTCCAAGCTCTTAATATTTTCAGGATCAATTTAAGTTGTTTGCTTTCAAGAAACTTTTATTTATACTAAAGGGACTAAGATTAGCATTCACAGTAGGATATTTCATGTAGCGCCTCAGGGGTAAAATGTATTTCTGTGTTATTTGTTTTAACTATTATTAATAAAGCAGATGTTCTGATGTGGAACATTTTTATTTGTGCAGATGATACATCATTCCCACACAGAGGCAACATGCCAATAGAAATTCATTTAATGAACTTTTCATCCCTACGACTGTGTCCAGTATGTAAAAAGAGCATATTGAATGTAATAATATCACCACTAGCACATGGTGGGTAATTTTAGACAGCAAGGACAAGGAAGTTTTCTTTATTCTTTTACCAAGGGAAGGAAATGTATTAGTAATTCAAAAGTCAGGTTTTAAAACTATTTAAGTGCTTTCTTGAAGGAAACATTATATATATATATATATATATATATATATATATATATATATATAGGGGCAGTGCACATTAATTATAATTTTTCATGAGGTGTTGATAGTAAAATTCTATGACCCTTTAAATGTGTTATCATTATCTATGATCTTCCTTGACATGTTACAAACTGATCTTCACTTAATGAATGACTGAGCAACTACATTCTAAATTAAATTTAATGTAGACAAGTGTAAGCTTAAGCATTTATGGGCTAAAAACTTGCTAATGTCATACAACTCGGGGGGTGAGGGGGGTTTAAGCTGAGTTAAACTATAGTGGAGAGGGGTCTGGGAGTACTAGTGGACTGTAGACTATATAACAGCATACAGTGTGAGTCTGCAGCTTCCAAATCTAGCAGGTGCTTTCATATATCAGCTGAGAGATTGGTTCACCAGAAAGGAAGATAATTTTGCCACTATACGTTTCTCTGTTAAGGCCTCACCTTGAACATGCAGTACAGTTCTGGGCACTATTACACTACAAAGGATGTACTGGAGCTGGAAATGTTTCAGAGAATGGCAACACCAATTATAATGGGAATAAAGGATTCTGGAACTTAATGAATGGTCCTTATAAGAAATATTGTGATAAGCTGTTAATTTTCAGGGCAATACAAAAGACATGTGAGTACCATGTTAGTCTGGAAGAAAAAAGATTTAGAAGGTTATTAACCAAAGTCCGAATTGTTGTGTAAAGGTGTGAATTCGCCAGATAATAATGGTCACACGCTACCCAATAGACGGCTACTGTCGTTGATTATAGGAATATTGTCGCAGTTGAGACTTTACTATGGGAATCTGCTGTTTAGTCAATACAGGGTAGAGAATCAGGTCGTAGCG